>JAVTVY010008825.1:0-47480 GCA_036873755.1 Hanleya hanleyi | reverse complement strand
AAGATTCTGTCAATGATGATGCTATACTGTACACATACAAAATATGAAGTGTTGATGTGCAGGGCACACATGGTCTCATTTCTGCCGCTAACGTGTTGATTTGGGTGGGGCGTCCTCTCAGGAGGAGGTGGGGTGGCAAGGGGCCAAATGGCACAAGCAGTATTCCAGGTTTCCCATCAATATACTCTATTCCATGCTCAATATTTCAAGCACGTGAAATCAGACAAAAATTATTTGCGGGGAATGTGACTTCCACATCCCTGGCTGGACATGCTAGTGGGGAATCCTCTATCATTATCATTAGTGAAGTTAACATCCAACAAATGCAAAATTGAGCTTGGCATCCGACATTATTCAGTGATGTATTCCCATACCATATTGCCTCGGCGGACCCTGTTGCCTCGACGGAGGTCTTTGCGCTCATCCAGCGCGGTAACAGAAAGACGTGTGAAGTCAAGGATTAACAATCAAATATTTATTTACAATACTAAAATCATATACAATTTAAGTAAGGTTAATACAACAAATAGTCCTTATTGACGCGCACAAATCACTCTTCTGTATAACGGTAATCCAACACTACTCAGTTGTATACAGTCCCAGTAAATGTTCAATATCCGATAGCCTTCAACAAACAGCATAGACCATGCAGCAGCCAACAGTCAATACACAGGAGTAAACAATCCAGCAGTCCGTAATTACAGGCAAAGGTAAAATCCAGATAGTAACACAGTATAACAGACGCACATAAAAACCAGTTTGAATTCCCTCCTGAATAACTGATGACACGCTATTTATACTCTATGGGGCAGTCCAGATCATTCTACAAATCAAGAAGCTCCTAGAATACACAGCTTTGTCGCATCATCTGACATAGATACAATTCACAATAGCCTTCGAGAAAGCCCCAGATGGCTGACCCACATAACAGTACGTAAACAAGCTTACGTTGTATTCGAGAAACATCCACACTGTCTAATAATAGACTACAATACCATGACGATTCCGCTTCAAATGTGGAACTTTCTTGACAATTCAAAACATTAGTGCAAAAAAATCTATATTACAACAGCAAAAATGTTAACAAACATATGTACATTATATACGAGACAAACAATCAGCAATCAAATTGTCCGTGCTCTTAATATGTCTGATTTCAATATTGTATTCTTGTAACACCAAACTCCATCTCAACAATCTTTGATTTTTGTTTTTCATCTTACAAATGGATTGTGATCACTGAATACAGTAATTGGCAATGATGAGGAAGTAACATCAACATCAAAATGTTGTAAAGCCAATATCATTGCCAAATACTCTTTCTCAATTGTAGAATAACATATTGGCTGATCTACACCATGTATATGTTCTTGTAACAAAACGGCAGCAGCAGCAACCTCACTAGCATCTACAGACAGTTTAAAACGTGAATCAAAATCTGGTGCTGAAGGAACTGGCGCGCTCGTGAGTATGGCTTTCAGGTTTTCAAAAGCTGATTCACATTCATCGGTCCAAACAAAACTTGCTCTTTTTCTTAAGAGTTGAGTTAAAGGCTCAGTAATATCTGAAAAATTTGGACAAAATTTTCTGTAGTAACCAGCTATACCCAAGAAACGCATCAGTTGTCTCTTACATGATGGTCCTGGAAATAGCGAGATAGCACTAACCTTAGCATCTACAGGCTTTACCTGACCCTGACCTACAACATAACCCAAGAATGTCACACGTGCATGTCCAAATTCACTTTTTCCAAGGTTGACTGTCAGCTTGGCGTCACTTAGTCGATTGAACAGTGCGCGAATTCTCTGTAGATGACCTTCCCGTGTATTGCTGTAGACAATGACGTCATCAGTGTAAGTCTCACATCCTTCCAAACCAGAAGTCACACGGTTGATGAGACACTGGAACGTGGCCGGAGAATATTTCATTCCAAATGGCATTACTTTGTACTGGAAGAGACCCTCCGAAGTGACGAATGCTGATATCTCCTTCGCACGATCTGTCAGTGGAACTTGCCAAAATCCTTTCGGAAGACCAAACTTTGACAAACACTTAGCATTTCCCACTTTATCAGTGCAATCGTCAATGCGTGGAATAGGGAATGTGTCTGTTTTGGTCAATGGGTCACCTTTCTGTAGTTAGTACACATCCTGTAACTGCCATCTGGCTTTGGAACGAGGATACAAGGTGAACTCCAGTTACTATTACTTGGTTGAATGAAGTCATTGTCCAATAAATACTGAATCTCTTTTTTCAGATAGTTTTGTTTAATGGGATTCAACCGATATGGGTACAGCTTCATTGGATTAGAATCTCCGACATTGACGTCATGTGAAATTTTATCAGTCCGAGTAGGAATATCAGAAAACAAATGTTCATATTGACTGAGCAGAGTTCGAAGTTCTTCCTGACGCGCTGGTTCAAGATGACACAACTTGGAATCCAAATTAAGTAGAATGTCAGAGTTCTGTAATTTCGCCGCTGTCACGGGCTCTTCACAAATTTCATTATTATCAGGGTCAGAACTTACTACACTTACAGGGTGTAGAGTACTGTTAGCGCTATCTCTGTCTATGTGTAGCTTTAACATATTTACATGACATAACTGTTGTGTTTACGCCGAGCAGGAGTCTGAATTACATAATTAAGGTCACTTAATTTCTTTTCAATGACATAAGGACCATAATATCTAGATTTAAGTGGATTACCAGGAATAGGCAGAAAAGCCAGTAACCTCTCAACAGGTTTGAAACTTCGTTTAAGGGCATGTTTATCATAGGTTATTTTCATACATTTTTGTCCTGACTTTAAATTTGACATGGCCAAATCACATGCTTTAGTCAACCTAGTGCCAAAGTCCGACACATATTGTGAGAGACTACATGAGTCAAGATCATTGTCTAAGAACTTTTCCTTTAGCAGTTTAAGTCCTCTAAGGCACCGTTTCCAATTATCGTTCGCGAATGAATCGTTTTTTTCGTCAAATTTTCTCGAAGTCGCGATTTTCCAAGGCGCGAGGGAATGGGTTTTTTTCTTCAAAATAAACGATTCATTCGCGATCGCTGTTCGAATGGTTTTTTTCTGTTGGCAATCGTTTTTCAATCGAGAAAATTCTCGCGAATAAAAAGCGATATCGCGATTCAATCGCTTTTTAATCGAGAAAATATAAACGATTGAAAAAAAAACGATTGAGGATTATAGACGAAAGTAGTACGCCATTGGTTCAGCCTGACTGACCCGCATACACGTTCGAGTTTCTAACACTTCAGTCAGACTATATAAAGTTCGATCATTTTTTCTTCTTCCTTTTCCATTCTTTGCCTAGTGTAAAACTATAGCGTGTTTCTGTACAGTTGGCGGTTATATAGATACGATAGGGATATTGAAAGAAATTGAAAAAAATATCTATATATATACATAGGAATAATGGTTATGCATATAATTATAACTTCATATTTACATATATTTTGTACAGGACACTGGCCCGGGTATGGTCAGATTGGGTCATTTGCACTTGCAATTTCGTCTATTATTTTGGGTATTTCTGTGTTTTAAAGCTGGTATTATTCCAGATTTCTTGTGTAGTATTTTTCGTGAACGTTTTTGGCATCTGTGCAGGCTGAAATTTTGAGTTGATTCATCAGATTTTCGCTGTACGCGTGGTTTTTTGTCCTACGATCACCATTTTCCTTATGTAGATAGATGGCGCTGTATTGAATATAACATTGTCATACGGGGCTTTTGAGTCTTCGCAAGCACTTAATTATTAATATATAGCGCGGGCTATTTGTAAAAATTTTCACAACTGGTTAATCCAGTAAGAGATGAAATTATATAATATTCAGTTGGTTTTTGGCTTGAGCTTCCCTTTGGAATCATTCATAGTTCATTCATCAAAATATAAAATTAAAATAAAAAGTATTGTACATATGCGAATCCAACCGTTATATGCGATTCAATCAAAAAGATATGTATTTGATATAAATATGAAATCACTGCCGCGAATATTCTTATAATATCTTTGATAGGCATTTAGAAGTCGGCGTATATAACACAAGGCTATTCTATGGATAATAACTTCTTTATTGCTGTGGAGCTGACGTTTCGTTGGAGATACTTCCAACTTTTTCAAATTAGCTTTGAAAAAGTTGGAAGTATCTCCAACGAAACGTCAGCTCCACAGCAATAAAGAAGTTGTTATCCATAGAATAGCCTTGTGTTATAAGTTGGAAGTATCTCGAACGAAACGTCTGCTCCACAGCAATAAAGAAGTTGTTATCCATAGAATAGCCTTGTGTTATTCTTATAATAAATAAAATTAACTTGATGGTGATTTTTTGAACTTATTCACATCTCAATAGTTTAAAAACTGTACCAAAACATACCCTTTCCTAATGTATGTTTTACTATAACAAAATATACATATTTAATTACACTATTTTTCACCTTAATTAACCTCGAAATTCTCGGCTGGAGGGCTAAGCTGTTCTGGGTTATCGCCATGCGCCCATTCACACCTCTATCAAGCCTGTGCCGTAATCATTCTGATAATGCAATCAACGAACTCAAATCCACTTATGACCTGTACCCGGTATTTACAAAACAAGATATTGTGACTATCATCCTGTATCATTAATACATTGTCGACTCACACGATTATTGAATAAACATGTAATTTTGTCATTTACGCTTCGCCAGAGTAAATATGAGCGCGAACGTCACAGGAAGCATGGTACAGGAATATGAAAATATATTTCCAGCATACGCCCTACTTCGGCTTGTAGGAGACTATAGATCGTGAATCATATATATTATTCGGTTATCTTACGCATTTATACAGTATAGTATAGTAATATAGGTTTTTCCATCGACAAATCCGCAATCAACATTACATGTAGTTCCCAGTTCGCGGATAGAGCGGCGTACGACGGCAACACGGCCTATGTGTCAAATATCACTCCGCCTCACGATTCTCTCGCGCCTTGAAAAAAACCGATTCTCTCGCGATTGAAGATTCGCGATCAAGAACGGATCGCGCATGGGTAAACGATTCAAAAACGATATCGCGAGAGAATGGTTTTTTCCAGAAAAGGTTCAATCGTTTTTTCTCATTTTTTTTCTCGATATCCTCGCGACTGATTCGCGATTGATCGTTTTTCAATCGAGAAACTTGAAGAAATATCGCGACTGAAGAAAAAACGATTAATGGAAACGATCCCTAACTGTATGACCAAAGACTAATTCAAATGGACTGAAGCCTAAATACTCTTGAACAGACTCTCTAACAGCAAATAATAACAAATGTATGCCTTCATTCCAGTCTTTCTCAGTGTCAAAACAATAAGTCCTAATCATGTTCTTTAATGTCTGGTGAAATCTTTCTAATGCGCCGTGGTATGCAGATGATTTGTACTGCTTTATTCTCAATTCATGCATGACTTGTTGAAAAATTCATGACATGAAATTAGATCCCTGATCAGACGGAACGGACTGGGGTAGGCCGACAATTGTGAAAAACTTAACTAAGGCCTTAACAATAGTTTTTGCCTTAATATTCCGTAAAGGCATGGCCTCAGGGAACCTGGATGAAGCACACATGTCTGTTAACATGTACTGAGTGCCTGACTTTGTTTTTAGTAATAGACCAACACAATCTATAATCACCCTACTAAATGCTTCCTCAAATGCAGGGTTAGTGGTAGAGGGGCCTTTGGTATGGTTTGGTTTGGTTTTTCTACCATTTGACATGTGTGGCATGACCTACAAAATTTTGTAACATCTTTCTTATATTTGGTCAATAGGAATGATTTAGAATTTTGTAATATGTTTTGTTAAAACCTAAATGGTCTGAAAGAGGTGTTTCGTGGGCTAGTTTGACACAGGCTCTTGACACATCACATTCTTGGTTACATCACACTCAGCTACTGCCCTGTCAAACAACCTGGAAATGTCCTTGTCACTATGCTGTTCATTAACCAGCCGTGATTTTGAAATTTTGTCATTTTTGTCATTAAACACACGAAAGTGTCGGCCAAACAAACGTCATCGATGACGTAATCTTTAAGAGACTTTTCAGACTCCTTAGTCAATTTACGCATGGCTCTAGTAACTGCACAGGCAGGATACAAACTTTGAATTTCGTCTTCAACTGGATCATGGATCTGACCCAAACAGGGCTTGTCAGTTACAATCGGGTTAACCCCGATCTTATCTCCCGCAAGATCATTTGCAAGAAGTAAATGAACACCCTCAAATGAAAAACTACCTTTAATACCCACCGTAACAGGTCCAGAAATCAAGTCGGATGACAGATGAACGTTATGGAAGGGAACAAGTGTATAATTTACAGGATCTACCCCTTTAATCGGGACTGCCTGCAGTTGAAAAGTCAAAAAACGGCAAAGTATCTGCCAACAAAAGAGACTGGGACGCGCTCGTGTCTCGCATATTCTTCACAGGAGTAGGATTAGACAAACCACTTGAAAGTGACACAAAACCATTGTGGATAAATGGTTCAAAATCTCCATAAGAGGATTTCAAACCTGTCAACCTTATGCTTGATAGAACTAATAGGAACAGTGTCCCTGGCCATCTTAACGTCATATACACTATGAACGTCACTAACATGCTTGACTATAGATCTTGAAATGAGAAAACCACTGGGCTTTGAAAGGCTTGATCTTGCTGTTTTCTTTTCAATTTAAAACAATTAGCCATCAAATGACCTTCCTTCTTACAATAATTGCAAACAGGAGATTTATTTTGAGTGTTAAAAGTGGGTGACTGAGACTTTGTGTTTGACCTTTGACCTTTATAACTGGGGTTAAAAGCTTTAGGCCCTGAGAAAAAACTGGGTTTGTTACCTGAGAGATTAGACTGGAATGAACAGCATTGACAAATGATAATTTGTGTGTCAGAGAGTATTCGTCAGCAAAATGTGCTGCCTGATCTAAAGTGTTAGCATTCTTTTCCATCAAGAAATGTTCAAATATCACCATGGATACACCTTTTAAATTCCTTTACCAGCATAAGCTGCCTAAGGCTTTCAAATTGGTTGTCAATTTTAACCGAGGCACACCACCTATCAAATAACTGTTCCTTTGAACGAGCAAATTCTACACGAGTCTGAGAGTTTTCTTTTTCACAACTACGCAATTTTTGTCTATATGCTTTAAATCCTTCACTATATCATAATTTGATGCATGCCCTACCGTCAGTTGAGTGTAAATGTCCCTTGCCTTTCCGATCAAAACACTTTAAAGAAGTAAACTCCAATTTTCTTTTGGATAGTTTAACTTTTCAGCAATTTTCTCAAAATGCAGAAAATATTTATCAACTTCTTTTTCCTGAAATGGTGGGACGAGACGTATTTGACGACCCTCATCAAATTTCGATTGTGATTGTACAGGTGCATGTGCAGGAGGACTTGTTTGCGACTGTAATTCTATGTGCTTCATTTCTAAGTGAAACTGTCTTTCTTTCTCTTTCTCTCTTTCCTCTTTTTCTAACTTTTCTCTCCCTAATTCTATGACTTTTTCTAACTTTTCTCTCTCTAACTGAAACTGTCTTTCTTCCATTTATCTCTTTAATTCTCTGTCTTTTTCTAATTCTATTTTCTTTAATTTCAGCTGATTTTGCAATTCTAATTTCCTTATTTCCAAATCATCAGCTGTTTCCTCAGTTAAATCGAAATCAGTTTCATCCCAAAGTTGTTTGCTAACAAAATGTTTAATAATGAGTTCTTGCTTTCTCAAAAGATGTTTTAACTTTAACTTGTAGGAATTTACACAGCGCGAACAAATCCTCTTTGCGTAGTTCGTTAAATTCCTCCTGACTAGGCTCTAAGGCAAACTGTGCTGGGTCAAATGGCATGCTGATAGCGTACTTCTGACTTCACAAATTTAGACAATGTTGTAAATCTGTATCAATTTAGAACTATGTTGCAGAGGTGATCAACTGACAGCTATAATGTAAACAAATCTAGCGGACGAGCCCCCAATTTCTGTTACGTCAGCTTTTGCCGTACGATAACAGAAGGCGTGTGAAGTCAAGGATTAACAATCAAATATTTATGTACAATACTAAAATCATATACAATTTAAGTAAGGTTAATACAACAAATAAATGTGTGAAATATAGTCTCACTGCTCAATGCTATATCGGTGTGCACTTTACAGTCTTTATTGACGCGCACAAATCACTTCTCTGTATAACGGTTTTCCAACACTGCTCAGTTGTATACAGTCCCAGTAAATGTTCAATATCCGATAGCCTTCAACAAACGCCATAGACTATGCAGCAGCCAACAGTCAATACACAGGAGTAAACAACCCAGGAGTCCGTAATTACAGACAAAGGTAAAATCCAGATAGTAACACAGTATAAGACCCACATAAAAGTCAGTTTGAATTCCCTCCTGAATAACTGAGTGACACGCTATTTATACTCTATGAGGCATTTCGGATTAACTAGATACAATTCACAATAGCCTTCGAGAAAGCTTCAGATGGCTGACCCACATAACATTACGTGAACAAGCTTACGTTGTTTTCGAGAAACATCCACAATTTCTAATAATAGACTACAATACCATGACAACTTATTAACTTCAATGGGAGACCATTGAACTAGCAATGATGGCCTTGGCCATTTGGGATCTATCCAGGCCTGGAAGGGGAGCATTTCGGCTCCTTAAATATTTTTCTTACCCCTTGAGTTAGGGAACTGAACCCTATCAAATATACCCTTGAGTCAAGCTCTACTTGAAACTGTAAAAACAATCCAAGATGGCCGCCATAATGACGTCACAGTGACATCAGTTAAAAAAAATAAGGATTTTTCGGAAAGATTTTTCGACGTTTTTATTTTCGCGTATTCTTCACAAATACTGCATGGTAAATTATTTGAAACGAAAGAAATAGTTAACACGCGCTTTTATTCCCAGTGAAGTAAAATATTTGAACAAAAACCTGAACGTTTTCTGCTAACCCAAAACGGACACAATTTGGGGTTAACAATATCATCAACATTATTATAGAATGACCACTGGCGCTGAAAAGACCCTGGGTGTCTCTGGTAGGTTTTTGTCTCTGATATGTCTCTTGGTGAAATATCATCATGTTGACATGCAGTCTATGAGGACGACAGAGTAGTAGTGTAGAAGGACGAATTACCACACATCTGGCTCGGCTTGTGAGTAGTGTAACGAACGAGTCCAATTAGCTAGTACACGCATGATATCTCAAAACGTTATTTGTTGTTTTTTCACCGATAAAGGTAAAAGAACAGACTTTCACGATGACTGCCATAGCTACCATCTTAGTTTACTGAAGATCCTTAAATTGACATTGGCAGTATAAAAAGAGCAAAATTCACAAAGCTTCAGCTATTGTTCACTGGGATGGGGGAGGGGGTGGAGAACGTATACCAGGTCAAATAATTGGTATCTGTCGTTCAGAAGAATCAGTTGGATTATATATATCCTAGCCTTGAACCTGTTACCAAGCGACCAGAATCCCACCTGTCAATAATAAACTCCAACGTTCTGGTATTTACGCAAGGGAAATTTAGACAGTTATAAATTATACAGGGTTCGGGAATAGTATAACGAGCGATTTCGAGCGACACAGCGATTTTGTCTTTATGGCAAATTGGTAGCCATTTATGGGTAATTGTCAATACGAAAGCCAATTGTTTACCTGACTTGGTGTTGTATTGGTCAAATACCATAGCCGACCGGGCGCAGAAGTACCAGCATGAAAAGACGTTCTCTGGTACCCGGTTCCATTTGTTTATGAAATAAACAAATCACCAATAATCAACACATAACTCCATATTTGGTAATACTGCTGGGAAACGTCACTCATCGTCAGGCTTTATCAGGATTGCCGTTGCTAGATGCTCTGTACGACTTAGAAGAGGCAACAAGAACACCTTTTCTCCTACAAACTATCCACAATCTCGCCTGAAAATCTCTCAGGGGGAAAGGCATGCGCCGATGTATCGTGTATTTGACCGCAAACAGGGTTGAGTTCCGGACACCAAGAAAAGTTTAAACACCGGTTGTTGAAGGAATTGAATGCTCCGAGAAAAGGGGCTCGTTTGACTTTTCACGCACTTGGAAAGCGTCTCCGTTCTTGAACGCACATATGTATAATTAATCCAATCCATTCTCTATAGCCGAGATATGCTATAACTGGTACTTGTTTCTAGTTCTTTTTCAAATATACTGTTTGATTTTCTTTTTCAAACTACCGATATTAACTTCTGCTGACAACCCGGCGAAATGGAGCTGGAGATTCTGTTTCAGTTCAGAAACTGGCCGTCAGAATCATTCTCCAGGTTCTTGATCTGTTGTATAATGTAGTTCAAAGTCGTAGAAATATCAGCCACAGTTGTAATATCCATTGTGGTTTCGTAGGAGAGAAAAATTTCCCAGCACGGTCCCAGTCAGTCGTGCTGAATGGAAACTTCATTACAACCCCTCAGTTTAATACATATCCCAGGGCGGGAAACACCGCCCTGAGGTCATGTCCAATTGTTAAACAAAATAATTGATTACATAAACACATTACACCAACCGGAAAAAGCAATTTCTCTCTAATTCATGCTTCAATCCTTAAATTGACATTGGCAATATAAAAAGAGCAAAATTCACAACGCTTCAGCTATTGCTCACGGGGATGGGGGAGGGGGTGGAGAACGTACCAGGTCAAATAATTGGTATCTGTCGACCAGAAGAATCAGTTGGATTATATATCCTAGCCTTGAACCTCTTACCAAGCGACCAGAATCCCACCTGTCAATAATAAACTCCAACGTTCTGGTATTTACGCAAGGGAAATTTAGACAGTTATAAATTATACAGGGTTCGGGAATAGTATTTCGAGCGATTTCGAGCGAAACAGCGATTTTGTCTTTATGGCAAATTGGTAGCCATTTATGGGTAATTGTCAATACGAAAGCCAATTGTTTCCCTGACCTGGTATTGTATTGGTCAAATACCACAGCCGACGGGGCGCAGAAGTACCAGCATGAAAAGACGGTTTTAACGTCTGTAAATCTCATGTAAAGGATTGTACTAGCTGTCGCTGTGCAGATTTCACAACCACAGTGGATGTCAAGTATATTTTGTTCGTTCTTGTCTACTCATTCCAGAGCGTCATTGAACAGTAAGTAACGAGCCTTTTAAATCCAGCTTATAGATAACACAGCACATCTTCACAGATTTAGCAACCCTGATTATGTTATCTAACATATAGCTCGAGGTATCGTAATAATACTGAAATAGTTCGAACAAATATAACAACTAATTGATAATCGTCGTGGTTATTTTTGTCCAGTATTGGTGAATAAACGCTGACGTTCAGTTTAAACTGTGATACAAACAGATGCCCCAATAGTCCGAGATTCCAATGACCGTTCAGCCACACGACATAGAATTTATGACTGATTGTCTGGCTGGTGTCAGGGTTCGCTTCCTCCAAAAAGCGCAAAATTGGAGCGACACCGTGGTCGCGCGACCTCATCTTAGGGAAATTTCATTCGTATATAATCTTTATGTAATAATGATGTCTTGTTTGTCATCATTAAAATGTGTTGACCGTTTCTCTCTCGAAGGAAACCACCTTGTTTTGTTGGTGTGTTTATTTTTATTACATGGATATTTGAAATTGGTTCCAATCATCTTTCGATTAATGCCGAGGAAATGGACGACAGATGAATACTGAATATGGATTTACTAAGCTGTATCTGAAATACTCATCGATGATCTTGCTTCCCCCCCCCCCCCCATAACACAATGTCTGATTGACGTTCAGAAATATATATATATTTTTGTGGAATTTTAGTTCTCTTAAACAAAGTAGGTCCAAATGTAACACAAACTGATCATTTGGCATCTTTCTATAATTACCAATGTGCTCTGTATCGCGTTACATTTACAGTTTTGGGTGAAATTTCACCAAACTTCGCCAAGGCAGTCTTGGGGTTACCTATAAGAGAACACAAATGAAAAACGGCACCTTTCATTTATTGGATACCAGGAGAAAGCCGTGAAACTTCGTCAGGATAGCTACGCAGTCAGAGAACGTGACTTAAAACAAAAATGGCATTTAACGTCCACGGGAGGCGGGAACATGAAATATTTAGCATATTATAACCTGCGTTATTGAACGGTCACAATTCTGGTCGAAAGGTCAAGGAACTTTGACCTAAAAGAAACGGTATTTTAGGCACAATGGTGAATCTTTGTCAGGATAGCAATGGAATCTGGATCAAGAGTGCCTCGAGATAAAAATAAGTGCCGGAAAGGTCTTCTAGGTCCGTGTAACCTTGCACAGTTCAATTTTCGTTTTTGGTTTCTCAAAATCAAAAATTGAAATTTGACCGTCATTTTTCAATTTTCGTTTTTTGTTTTTGTGATCTTAAAATCAAAAATTGAAATTTGACCGTCAATTTTCAATTTTTGATTCTGGGATTACAAAAACAAAAAACACAGTTCAATTTTCGTTTTTGGTTTTTGGTTTCTCAAAATCAAAAATTGAAATTTGACCGTCATTTTTCAATTTTCGTTTTTTGTTTTTGTGATCTTAAAATCAAAAATTGATATTTGACAGTCAATTTTCAATTTTCGTTTTTCGTTTTGCTTGACGCAAAAATGAAAATCAAATATTGAAAATTGCTTCGACTTGTCCGTTTTTCGTTCTTTGATTTTAACATTGACGATTCAATGTTAAGTTCGCACGTGGACGGGTTATGATGTCACTTCCGGTATGACGAGTAGAATAGAAAGCGCAAATCGTGTCGTATAAGTGGTGTGGAGCGTGAGAGGCATGTGGCCCACCAGGCCATCCTCGGGAGCCAGTGTATTGATCGATTTGTTAGGGTATCTATGCATTGCCTTGATTAGTTGCCCACGGTAGTTCTGGATAAAACAAAGAGGGGTATCCTCTAAATCAAACCAATTATTGAACAGGCTCAGCAAGCTCATTATACGCCAAACCACTAGCTGCAATGTTTGAGATGTGACATTGCTGGCATAACTTTGATGTCAAGCTGAAATCGTCATCGAGAGTCAAAGCAAAAACCGCTGACTTGGGATACCGACATGCTAATTAAAAATAACCTCGGGAGACGAAATGTTCGAGATTGAGCGAAGGACTCAAAAACTCACTCGAATCACCAAAAATGTCCGGGTAAACCCTGTGCGAGGATTCACCATTTACCTGGACTTGTGAAGATGCACCAGACAGGTCTGAATAGGTGGCATCCTGCAGTTGTCATTGGTTATTGGCATTGAGGCCTGAGCCAATCAGGACGCAGTCTTACATTTTCTCATTTCTAAAAATAGATGTTTAGAGCGCTACAAAAGCGAACAGCATTCATGCACACAACCGCTATTTGTTATTGATTTGAAATATAGTATTCATAAAGATACCAACAAAAATTTAATACCAATAAGAGTAAGCATCGCGGTGATGGGCCGCGAATTCCGTATATGGCCAGCGTTCCATAAACCACCATTTCAAACAAGCACACAAACGTCACGTTTGATGTCAGACGTCTGACTGCTCCAACGCTTCAGGTCCAATCTTCATTCTCTATTTTTGGGACCTGGATCGTTGGAGCGTTCAAATTCCCGTCAACGTTCAGCGTCAAAAACGCTTCAACGCTTTAAGTGCGGGTGTCGAAAGCTTCAACGCATCGACGCGGGAAGTCCCTTTTGGGGTTATGATTATGGTACCCACGTATTTAATATTTTACCCTATTTTAATGAAACTTATATGTGCATCAACCCCGTTGTTCTCCATATAATGCTTCACACCTACTGCACGAATGCTTACTCACTTCTGGACATGCGCAGTTGGCCCATTATAATCTAGCTCGAATGCCTGACTCCAGGGATCTATAGTGTGGTGACACTCCCATATCTTTCTCCCTACTGGCTTTCCATATTGTGCTCCACACCTGCCTAAACAATCCGATTTGCGCTTTCCATACTACTCCGCGGACCGAAAGTGACATCATAAGCCTTGCGCGTGCGCAGTTAACATTGATGCGTCAAAGTTAAAATCAAAAAACGAAAAACGGACAAGTCGAGGCAATTTTCAATATTTGATTTTCATTTTTGCGCGAAGTAAAACAAAAGACGAAAATTGAATGTCAAATTTCAATTTTTGATTCTGAGAAACCGAAAACAAAAATTGAAAATTGACGGTCAAATTTCAATTTTTGATTTTGAGAAACCAAAAACAAAAAAACGAAAATTGAATTGTGCAAGGTTACACGGACCCTTCTAACGTGTAACGGCACTTTGGAGCCATGAACAACGAATTAACATGAGCATTTCACTTGTACTCTGATTTTGAGGAGCCGAGGGAGGCTTTCCTGTGAAGTAATGTGGTTGCTTTTTGGTCGCCAGGCGTCATCAGTTTTCCTCCTCATACACGTCTCACCGGTCAATCCAATATCATATAAAGTGACGAGGCTGGGGGTCTAAATGGAAATTCAACGCTCACTGGGTGCTGAGAACTGAGAACCAGTTATAGTAAACTCAGATATAATATCACGGAACCTTATACTTGATATCAGCGCTACATACTAGTAAATCCGGTACGAATTTCAGTGTACATTTCTTTGTCAATCAGGTGACTAACTGGGCGGAATACAACGAAGCGCGTGGACGAATATAGTAAACCGAATAGAGGAACAGTGTTCAAATAAGGCATCGTGTCTAGACATCCTATGCGTTAAACGAAAACTTCAAAGGATTTACTTCCGCCGAATACTCTGCCTTTGTCAGGCTTTAGAATATGTCAAAAGACCGACCGGCGCACATTTGGTGGTATCCGTGAAATGTCGTATTGTATTTATATGGACAAACGTCACAGTCTTTCTGATAAAAAGATCGTATTATCAATCGATAAATGAGTGATCAATAAATGAGTTGACTAAAAGCTTGTCCTATTCATATCTTTTCTGTAAAACCAAAGTAAGATTTCATAATTGTTTAAAACAAATAAACTGTCTATCAGATACATGAGAATCCTAATTCGGGGACACCGTGTGCAGTACAGCTAGTCAGGTAGCATTTCCAGGTTCAACAAAGGTTCCCTACATGTAGCCGCCTGTTGTGTTTTCCTTACATGACGAATAAGCCGTAATATCACTATCAGGAATACACAAATCCATGTTGACATTGGACAAATGTCATAAATACACGTACAAGCGTCAGGTCCGGTATCCATAAGCGAGAGAGTGAAAGGGAGAGAGAGAGAGAGAATTATGGTTTAATGTCGCGTTCAGCAATATTTCAGCTATTGAGCGACGATCAAACAAAATTCTAAGTAGTTAAGCCAATAACTTAGTAATCCAATGCGTTAAAACATATACACATTAAAACTTATGTACCAAACCGATTTCTCTCAAATAATCCAAGATGCAATCCTCCCTGACCCGACCAAAAAGATCTTCCAAAGCAGGCTCTCGATAAAAAGCATCTCTTACAATCTTAAAATCTAGCGAGCCGTCGACCACGAAGATTTACTAGTCCATATTTGAAAGAAGTTTTGAGACAATATTGACAGAACATTCCTAGGGGGCATAAAATAAAGATATGTTAACACAACCTAGTTTCCTGAACGAGAGTATCAACAATTTCCAATGATACCGACTGTATTTTCCTTCTCGAGAGTGGGAATTCTCATCGCATGATCAAGTTAATATGGGATTCTTTTCCCCATATAATTTAAATCATTACCTTAATCAGTAGGTTTTATTAAAAATATATAAGTTTTAGAACGTTGGTGGAGCGCATCATGCCTGCAGCACGTGTCAGGCGAAGTGACTGACAACCTGCGTCGTACGCGCTCATACCACATATGTGTGTGTGATGACATATCCTAGACGATGTTACCGTTTAAGTTTTACGATGTATTATATGGAAATAAGAGGATTCCATAATGATCGTGGGATGGAAATTCCCACTCGAGAGAAGGAGAATACATCGCAATCGAGCCACCGAGGCGAGGTTCAGATGAATTTTCTCTCTCGAGAGTGAGAATTTTCATCCCATGATCAAGTTAATATGGGATTCTTTTTCCCATATAATTTAAGTCATTACCATCATCAGTATCTTATTAGGGTTCCATGCCAGCATGGCTGGAAACCTATTGTTTTTGCTATTATTATTTTTCTTCCTCCACATTTTGTGCGATTCGCCCAGTCAACACCGCCTCACCGTTGGAGCTGAAACTTCATAGGTTGATTGGTCCACATGGGATCTAATGCATATCCACCAATGAAGCCGATTGGTCGAAACCCCTGACGGTCATCTTGGATCGACCACAAAACCTATTAAGCTATTCATCTCCGCAACCGCTAAAGCCATCGACGCGAAACTTGGTACACATAATCAATGAAGTAGGCTCTCTCGAAAGTCTATTTGAAAAGTTGCTCCGTAAAACAAAATGGACGCCATCGGCCAATCAAAATAGCCAGATTTAAATATATGTTATATAATACGGCGATCACGAATATGTAAGAACTGTGTGCCTAGGTCACGTGGTTTGGCCGCCATCTTGAATTTTGTCAGAAACGGAACACATATTGTACAGGCTGTAATTCGGAACTACGGGGGGTACAGCCTTGCAGTTTGTTGCATTATATTCTCCAGGAGCAGCTCTTTCGGAAATATGCCATCCATTTTAACATAAATTCAATAGTTTGGCCGTTATAGAGGAATCAAAATTGTCAAATTATCAAATAATGCCGAAAATCACATAATTTGAGAAGTAATTCTGTTCAACATTACACAAACAACGAGTCGGATTATTCTGAGTTTTGGTATACGTTCTCCTTGTATAACTGCTATGATGGCTGTGAAATTCCAGCATGGTCGTATTAATAGTTTCGGAGGTATAGTAAAACGTGAAAGTTGAGTAGGTCTGAGCATATGGCTGAAAGTATACTTCACAAAAGCAAACTGTCAGAAGCGCTATCTCCGGGCGACCAATTTCCAAGCTCAAATTTCTCCATTCAAGCATTTGTTTGGACTACAGGTACCGTTTTCTCTACCTATTTCAACGTACTAACATTTTGATTTCGATGAAGGAGCCGTCTAGGATGCAAACAAAGGCTAGAAACGTGTTTCCCACGCCCTGCTGACCAGGAAAATGTGTTTTTGAAGCTCTAAATCCATTTATTAGGGTTCCATTCCAGCATGGCTGGAAACCTATTGTTTTTGCTATTATTATTTTTCTTCCGCCACATTTTGTGCGATTCGCCCAGTCAACACCGCCTCACCGTTGGAGCTGAAACTTCATAGGTTGATTGGTCCACATGGGATCTAATGCATATCCACCAATGAAGCCGATTGGTCGAAACCCCTGACGGTCATCTTGGATGGACCACAAAACCTAATGAGCTATCCATCTCCGCAACCGCTAATGCGATCGACGCGAAACTTGGTACACATAATCAATGAAGTAGGCTCTCTCAAAAGTCTATTTGAAAAGTTGCTCCGTAAAACAAAATGGCCGCCATCGGCCAATCAAAATAGCCGGATTTTCAAGTAACAGATTTGGACGGGGAAAGTGACGAAATATATGTTATATAATACGGCGATCACGAAGATGTAAGAACTATGTGCCTAGGTCACGTGGTTTGGCCACCATCTTGAATTTTGTCAGAAACGGAACACATCTTGTACAGGCTGTAACTCTGGAACTACGGGGGGTACAGCCTTGCAGTTTGTTGCATTATATTTTCTAGGAGCAGCTCTCTCGGAAATATGCCATCCATTTTAACATAAGTTCAATAGTTTTACCGTTATAGAGGAATCAAAATTGTCAAATTATCAAATGATGCCGAAAATCACATAATTTGAGAAGTAATTCTGTTCAACATTACACAAACAACGAGTCGGATTATTCTGAGTTTTGGTATACGTTCTCCTTGTATAACTGCTATGATGGCTGTGAAATCTTGTACAGGCTGTAACTCTGGAACTACGGGGGGTACAGCCTTGCAGTTTGTTGCATTATATTTTCTAGGAGCAGCTCTCTCGGAAATATGCCATCCATTTTAACATAAGTTCAATAGTTTTACCGTTATAGAGGAATCAAAATTGTCAAATTATCAAATGATGCCGAAAATCACATAATTTGAGAAGTAATTCTGTTCAATATTACACAAACAACGAGTCGGATTATTCTGAGTTTTGGTATACGTTCTCCTTGTATAAAAAACGAAAAACGGACAAGTCGAGGCAATTTTCAATATTTGATTTTCATTTTTGCGCGAAGTAAAACGAAAGACGAAAATTGAAAATTGAATGTCAAATTTCAATTTTTGATTCTGAGAAACCGAAAACGAAAAACGAAAATTGAAAATTGACGGTCAAATTTCAATTTTTGATTTTGAGAAATCAAAAACAAAAAAACGAAAATTGAATTGTGCAAGGTTACACGGACCCTTCTAACCCTTCTTTAATATAATTTAAATCATTACCTTAATCAGTAGGTTTTATTAAAAATATATAAGTTTTAGAACGTTGGTGGAGCGCATCATGCCTGCAGCACGTGTCAAGCGAAGTGACTGGCAACCTGCGTCGCACGCGCTCATACCACATACGTGTGTGTGATGACATATCCTAGACGATGTTACCGTTTAAGTTTTACGATGTATTATATGGAAATAAGAGGATTCCATATTGATCGTGGGATGGAAATTCCCACTCGAGAGAAGGAGAATACATCGCAATCGAGCCACCGAGGCGAGGTTCAGATGTATTTTCCTTCTCGAGAGTGGGAATTCTCATCGCATGATCAAGTTAATATGGGATTCTTTTCCCCATATAATTTAAATCATTACCTTAATCAGTAGGTTTTATTAAAAATATATAAGTTTTAGAACGTTGGTGGAGCGCATCATGCCTGCAGCACGTGTCAGGCGAAGTGACTGGCAACCTGCGTCGTACGCGCTCATACCACATATGTGTGTGTGATGACATATCCTAGACGATGTTACCGTTTAAGTTTTACGATGTATTATATGGAAATAAGAGGATTCCATATTGATCGTGGGATGGAAATTCCCACTCGAGAGAAGGAGAATACATCGCAATCGAGCCACCGAGGCGAGGTTCAGATGTATTTTCTCTCTCGAGAGTGAGAATTTTCATCCCATGATCAAGTTAATATGGGATTCTTTTTCCCATATAATTTAAGTCATTACTATCATCAGTATCTTATTAGGGTTCCATGCCAGCATGGCTGGAAACCTATTGTTTTTGCTATTATTATTTTTCTTCCGCCACATTTTGTGCGATTCGCCCAGTCAACACCGTTGGAGCTGAAACTTCATAGGTTGATTGGTCCACATGGGATCTAATGCATATCCACCAATGAAGCCGATTGGTCGAAACCCCTGACGGTCATCTTGGATCGACCAAAAAACCTATTGAGCTATCCATCTCCGGAACCGCTAAAGCGATCGACGCCAAACTGGTACACATAATCAATGAAGTAGGCTCTCTCGAAAGTCTATTTGAAAAGTTGCTCCGTAAAACAAAATGGTCGCCATCGGCCAATCAAAATAGCCGGATTTTCAAGTAACAGATTTGGACGGGGAAAGTGACGAAATATATGTTATATAATACGGCGATCACGAATATGTAAGAACTATGTGCCTAGATCACGTGGTTTGGCCACCATCTTGAATTTTGTCAGAAACGGAACGCATCTTGTACAGGCTGTAACTCTGGAACTACGGGGGGTACAGCCTTGCAGTTTGTTGCATTATATTTTCTAAGAGCAGCTCTCTCGGAAATATGCCATCCATTTTAACATAAGTTCAATAGTTTTACCGTTATAGAGGAATCAAAATTGTCAAATTATCAAATAATGCCGAAAATCACATAATTTGAGAAGTAATTCTGTTCAACATTACACAAACAACGAGTCGGATTATTCTGAGTTTTGGTATACGTTTTCCTTGTATAACTGCTATGACGGCTGTGAAATTGCAGCATGATCGTATTAATAGTTTCGGAGGTATGGTAAAACGTGAAAGTTGAGTAGGTCTGAGCATATGGCTGAAAGTATACTTCACAAAAGCAAACTGTCAGAAGCGCTATCTCCGGACGACTAATTTCCAAGCTCAAATTTTTCCATTCAAGCATTTGTCTGGACTACAGGTACCGTTTTCTGTACCTATTTCAACGTACTAACATTTTGATTTCGATGAAGGAGCCGTCTAGGATGCAAACAAAGGCTAGAAACGTGTTTCCCACGCCCTGCTGACCAGGAAAATGTGTTTTTGAAGCTCTAAATCCATTTATTAGGGTTCCATGCCAGCATGGCTGGAAACCTATTGTTTTTGCTATTATTATTTTTCTTCCGCCACATTTTGTGCGATTCGCCCAGTCAACACCGCCTCATCGTTGGAGCTGAAACTGCATAGGTTGATTGGTCCAGATGGGATCTAATGCATATCCACCAATGAAGCCGATTGGTCGAAACCCCTGACGGTCATCTTGGATCGACCACAAAACCTATTAAGCTATTCATCTCCGCAACCGCTAAAGCCATCGACGCGAAACTTGGTACACATAATCAATGAAGTAGGCTCTCTCAAAAGTCTATTTGAAAAGTTGCTCCGTAAAACAAAATGGCCGCCATCGGCCAATCAAAATAGCCGGATTTTCAAGTAACAGATTTGGACGGGGAAAGTGACGAAATATATGTTATATAATACGGCGATCACGAAGATGTAAGAACTATGTGCCTAGGTCACGTGGTTTGGCCACCATCTTGAATTTTGTCAGAAACGGAACACATCTTGTACAGGCTGTAACTCTGGAACTACGGGGGGTACAGCCTTGCAGTTTGTTGCATTATATTTTCTAGGAGCAGCTCTCTCGGAAATATGCCATCCATTTTAACATAAGTTCAATAGTTTTACCGTTATAGAGGAATCAAAATTGTCAAATTATCAAATGATGCCGAAAATCACATAATTTGAGAAGTAATTCTGTTCAACATTACACAAACAACGAGTCGGATTATTCTGAGTTTTGGTATACGTTCTCCTTGTATAACTGCTATGATGGCTGTGAAATCTTGTACAGGCTGTAACTCTGGAACTACGGGGGGTACAGCCTTGCAGTTTGTTGCATTATATTTTCTAGGAGCAGCTCTCTCGGAAATATGCCATCCATTTTAACATAAGTTCAATAGTTTTACCGTTATAGAGGAATCAAAATTGTCAAATTATCAAATGATGCCGAAAATCACATAATTTGAGAAGTAATTCTGTTCAATATTACACAAACAACGAGTCGGATTATTCTGAGTTTTGGTATACGTTCTCCTTGTATAAAAAACGAAAAACGGACAAGTCGAGGCAATTTTCAATATTTGATTTTCATTTTTGCGCGAAGTAAAACGAAAGACGAAAATTGAAAATTGAATGTCAAATTTCAATTTTTGATTCTGAGAAACCGAAAACGAAAAACGAAAATTGAAAATTGACGGTCAAATTTCAATTTTTGATTTTGAGAAATCAAAAACAAAAAAACGAAAATTGAATTGTGCAAGGTTACACGGACCCTTCTAACCCTTCTTTAATATAATTTAAATCATTACCTTAATCAGTAGGTTTTATTAAAAATATATAAGTTTTAGAACGTTGGTGGAGCGCATCATGCCTGCAGCACGTGTCAAGCGAAGTGACTGGCAACCTGCGTCGCACGCGCTCATACCACATACGTGTGTGTGATGACATATCCTAGACGATGTTACCGTTTAAGTTTTACGATGTATTATATGGAAATAAGAGGATTCCATATTGATCGTGGGATGGAAATTCCCACTCGAGAGAAGGAGAATACATCGCAATCGAGCCACCGAGGCGAGGTTCAGATGTATTTTCCTTCTCGAGAGTGGGAATTCTCATCGCATGATCAAGTTAATATGGGATTCTTTTCCCCATATAATTTAAATCATTACCTTAATCAGTAGGTTTTATTAAAAATATATAAGTTTTAGAACGTTGGTGGAGCGCATCATGCCTGCAGCACGTGTCAGGCGAAGTGACTGGCAACCTGCGTCGTACGCGCTCATACCACATATGTGTGTGTGATGACATATCCTAGACGATGTTACCGTTTAAGTTTTACGATGTATTATATGGAAATAAGAGGATTCCATATTGATCGTGGGATGGAAATTCCCACTCGAGAGAAGGAGAATACATCGCAATCGAGCCACCGAGGCGAGGTTCAGATGTATTTTCTCTCTCGAGAGTGAGAATTTTCATCCCATGATCAAGTTAATATGGGATTCTTTTTCCCATATAATTTAAGTCATTACTATCATCAGTATCTTATTAGGGTTCCATGCCAGCATGGCTGGAAACCTATTGTTTTTGCTATTATTATTTTTCTTCCGCCACATTTTGTGCGATTCGCCCAGTCAACACCGTTGGAGCTGAAACTTCATAGGTTGATTGGTCCACATGGGATCTAATGCATATCCACCAATGAAGCCGATTGGTCGAAACCCCTGACGGTCATCTTGGATCGACCAAAAAACCTATTGAGCTATCCATCTCCGGAACCGCTAAAGCGATCGACGCCAAACTGGTACACATAATCAATGAAGTAGGCTCTCTCGAAAGTCTATTTGAAAAGTTGCTCCGTAAAACAAAATGGTCGCCATCGGCCAATCAAAATAGCCGGATTTTCAAGTAACAGATTTGGACGGGGAAAGTGACGAAATATATGTTATATAATACGGCGATCACGAATATGTAAGAACTATGTGCCTAGATCACGTGGTTTGGCCACCATCTTGAATTTTGTCAGAAACGGAACGCATCTTGTACAGGCTGTAACTCTGGAACTACGGGGGGTACAGCCTTGCAGTTTGTTGCATTATATTTTCTAAGAGCAGCTCTCTCGGAAATATGCCATCCATTTTAACATAAGTTCAATAGTTTTACCGTTATAGAGGAATCAAAATTGTCAAATTATCAAATAATGCCGAAAATCACATAATTTGAGAAGTAATTCTGTTCAATATTACACAAACAACGAGTCGGATTATTCTGAGTTTTGGTATACGTTTTCCTTGTATAACTGCTATGACGGCTGTGAAATTGCAGCATGATCGTATTAATAGTTTCGGAGGTATGGTAAAACGTGAAAGTTGAGTAGGTCTGAGCATATGGCTGAAAGTATACTTCACAAAAGCAAACTGTCAGAAGCGCTATCTCCGGGCGACCAATTTCCAAGCTCAAATTTCTCCATTCAAGCATTTGTTTGGACTACAGGTACCGTTTTCTGTACCTATTTCAACGTACTAACATTTTGATTTCGATGAAGGAGCCGTCTAGGATGCAAACAAAGGCTAGAAACGTGTTTCCCACGTCCTGCTGACCAGGAAAATGTGTTTTTGAAGCTCTAAATCCATTTACAATGTATTAGGGTTCCATTCCAGCATGGCTGGAAACCTTTTGTTTTTGGTATTATTATTATTTTTCTTCCGCCACATTTTGTGCGATTCGCCCAGTCAACACCGCCTCACCGTTGGAGCTGAAACTTCATAGGTTGATTGGCCCACATGGGATCTAGTGCATATCCACCAACGAAACCGATTGGTCGAACCCCTGGCGGCCATCTTGGATTTAGCACAAAACCTGTCAAGCTATTCATCTCCGCAACTGATGAAGCCATCGACGCGAAACTTGGCACACATATTCAATCGACTGGGCTCTCTCAAAAGGGTATTTAAAAAGTTGCTACGTTAAACAAGATGGCCGCCATCGGCCAATCAAAATGGTTTTTCAAGTAACGAATTTGGACGAGGAAAGTGGCGAAATATATGTTATATGATACGGCGATCACGAATATGTAAAAATTGTGTTCCTAGGTCACGTGGTTTGGCCGCCATCTTGAATTTTGTTAAAATCGGAACACATCTTGTACAGGCTAGAACTCTGAAACTACGGAAGGTACAGTCTTGCAGTTTGTTGCATTATATTGTCCAGGAGCAGCTCTTTCGTAACTATGCCAACCATTTTTCACGTAACTTCTATAGTTTTCCTGCTGTTGTCAAATGTATCTCATCCAAATTTGCGAATTAACCGATTGTCCTTCAGTGGTAACTATGTAATCTTGTGCCATTCGTCCAGTCAACACCGCCTCACCATTGGAGCTGAAACTTCATAGGTTGATTGCCCGACATGGGATCTCGTGCATATCCACAAATGAAGCGGATTGGTCGAAACCCCTGGCGGCCATCTTGGATTGACCACAAAACCTGTTAAGCTATTCATCTCTGCGACTGTTGAAGCGATCGACGCGAAACTTGGTACACGTAATCAATGGGGTGGGCTCTCTCAAATGTCTAATTGAAAAGTTACTCTGTAAAATAAAATGGCCGCCATCGGTCAATCAAAGTGGTCGGTTTTTCAAGTAACGGATTTGGACGGGAAAAGTGACGAAATATATGTTATATGATACGGCGATCCCGAATATGTCAAAATTTTGCTCCTAGGTCACGTGGTTTGGCCGCCATCTTGAATTTTGCTAAAATCGGAACACATCTTGTACAGGCTAGAACTCTGGAACTACGGAAGGTACAGTCTTGCAGTTTGTTGCATTATATTGTCCAGGAGCAGCTCTTTCGTAACTATGCCAACCATTTTTCACGTAACTTCTATAGTTTTCCTGCTGTTGTCAAATGTATCTCATCCAAATTTGCGAATTAACCGATTGTCCTTCAGTGGTAACTATGTAATCTTGTGCCATTTGTCCAGTCAACACCGCCTCACCACTGGAGCTGAAACTTCACAGGTTGATTGCCCGACATGGGATCTAGTGCATATACACCAATGAAACCGATTGGACGAAACCCCTGGCGACCATCTTGGATTGACCACAAAACCTGTTAAGCTATTCATCTCTGCGACTGTTGAAGCGATCGACGCGAAACTTGGTACACATAACCAATGCAGTAGGCTCTCTCAAATCTCTAGTTGAAAAGTTGCTATGTAAAACAAAACGGCCGCCATCGGTCAATCAAAATGGCCGGATTTTCAAGTAAGGGATTTGGACTGGGAAAATGACGAAATATATGTTATATGATACGGCGATCATGAATATGTAAAAAGTTTGCATCTAGGTCACGTGGTTTGGCTGCCATCTTGAATTTTGAACAGGCTAGAACTCTGGAACTACGGGACGTACAGCCTTGCAGTTTGTTGCATTATATTGTCCAGGAGCAGCTCTTTCTGAAATATGCGAACCATTCCAACAAAGCCTCAATAGTGTTTCCGTTATTCTCAAATGTGGCTCACACAAATTCGCGAAATGACGGATTAACTGTGTAGGTTAGATGTAAAAGGTAGCAATGACGTCACCTGCAGCAAAGGTAGGTCTTTGAACACCGCAAGTTAATTCTGGTTCGTACGTTATGAACGTCGAGAGACACCAGACAGTGAAAGGTGGAGGGTATTCTAACCTGTAAGCGTGATAAACATTAAGGATTCGCACTGTTTTTTCATCAAGTTTTAACATTTACTTCGTCGAAAAAAGAAAAGAAAACGTGCAATAGATATTGAACGGGAGAAGATTTTCACAATGCGCTCAATTAAAGATTATATATATTTACACGGAGCAAAACTTTTCTAGTGATTGTGGAGAAGAAAGATACAATTGCACGTTCCTAAATTAAACTAATACAACAAATTCACTTAGACATATAAAGGATACAAGAGCATAAACTTTTCAAAAATGCGAATACATCACACAAGCAAAAGACTCAAAAAGAAAACAAATATACTGCTTTTATAACTTTTTCATTTCCAGTCATGTCTCGGTTATCTCCCTTCTTTCGCATCTGTTGCTATCGCGTTTTCTAGTTGGACATCGACCATCTCAACCTTGATAATCGACGGTTATTTCCACAACAACTGAAATTTCGACATATTGTTCAATATGCACGGTACAGTGGCCAAAAATTGTGTTTTGTTTAGAATTATAAAATCATAACTTTATTAGTAGGGTGCCAAGCCGTATGGCTTCCGGTTCCAGTGTTGTTGCTCCATTGCCTGTAATGGCGCATGGAACCCGATGATTGTAGCTTGATGCTATATTTAAAATTATTACTGAAAGACCAAGTTGTTGAACGTTATGGGATGAAGTATCCCAGACGATGTTACCGTATGAGTTTTACGCTGTAGGCCTACTATATGGGAATTTTCTATCTCAGTCATACTTTGGCACATCACGAAGATCTGGCATTACACGATGCTCATACGACTCCTCACACGGGCAAAGGGAAATTAGACAAAAGTGCCCAAATGTTGCGCCAAAGATCATGCACTCTACGAACGTATAATTTGTTATATTTATCACCAAACTACTAACAACAACTAAATGATATATCACGTGATACGAATGGGCATCTCTGACAATCTCCTATTCACGCACACTTTACGCTTCGGTGACTGGGTAAGGTCGAGTTATTGATGACCCCTTTGGTTATATATGGGGATAATGTGAACACTATACTTCATGCTTGAAGAAAGAGTTAATTTCCTACTTTTCATAACATTTCGGTAACTTAGAAATATTTGCGAGCAATGTCAAAAAGGTCGACATTTACATTTTCCTCGTGTAGGGTCTAGTCGCGCGCTAGCAAAACATGATGAGGATTCGATGAAGCCTTGTTGCAACGCGTTTTTTTTTCTCACAAATTTCATATTTCACCACAACATGACAAAAAGCGTTGATACTGCAGGCAGATTCAACGCGTTTGGTCAGAATTGCGACAAAACGCGTTCACACTGCATGCGAAGTCAATGTACTTTGTCACAATTGTGACAATATGCAAACTTTGTGAGAAAACGCGTTGTAACTGCAAAACGTTTTGACATGGTGCATGTCGGCGCAAAATGTTAAAAATTATGTCAAAAAAGATAACTGAATATTATGTGACTTATCGACGTATGAGAAACCTTGAAGGCATTTGGGAATCTAATCAGTCACATAACATTGGGATCATCTGGAGAAACTATGTCATCTACCTAGTATTGAATAATCGTATTGAAGATCGTTTGGGGCACTTTGCTCATCGAAATGTATGTTCGTTAATCCAGTATAGGATCAGAAAGTCGATTTTCCGAGTACCCCAGTCATCTGCGAATGCGACAATGTCATCGAAGTTCAGTTGAGGTCCACATTCCTGCGGATGGCCTTGAAATCATTTGTGAAACCTGTACCATCTGATTATGGGGTAATAACTGCCTAGATAGTTTAGAGCACAGCTATCTCATCATCATGTCATTGGTTTTTGGGGTACTCATGTCATCTACATTTCTGTAAATGGGCTTGAAATCATTTCGGAATCTTGTGCAAGGAAATTAACTTCATTTACAATTTGGATCGCCATAGTCACTTGCCTATGGATAACCATGGCCTGTGGATAAGCTTAAGACTATTAGGAGCACTGATATTATTAGCGTATATGTATACAGCGGCCACATTAAAGACATTGGAGCCTCGAAGTCATCTTCGTATGCAGTAATGACATTGGAGTAATCATGTCATCTACATTCCTGTAAATGTCCCTGCAATCCTTTGAAACTCCTATATGTCATCTGGCTGGGTCACCTTACTCATCTAGGTGTGCAATAATGTCATTCTTATTTGTCTTATTTTCATTCCTGTGGATGGCCTTAAAATCATGGCATGGGAAAACAACGTCATAGATTACTTGGAGGACCTTAGTCATCTATCTATTCGGTTGATAGTCTTGAAACTATCCGGAGCACTGATGTTCCTTGTGTTCACTGACATGGACTGATGGTCTCTTAATCAGCTCATAGTGTCATGGCGTTGCGGAAGTTATAAGACTTGTCATATTCGTGTTATTATCCCTGAGAAACTAAACACATATTGAATGTTGACGAATACGCATGCGCAGGAGGGATATATGTATTGCGAGTTTTGAACTCAAAATTTTCCTGAATGCCATCTTCCATACACAGATGACTCGGGTGCTCCAAATTATTCCAACCGTTTTCTCATATGTCATTTTTGGCGTAGGTGCTTCCAATTACTACGGGTCGATATTGATTAAATGATAGAGGGTTTAATTGCTGCGTATTCTTTGACATATGGTTCCATATGATCTTGAATATCATCCTCACATATATAGATGACCTAAGTGCTCCAAATTATTTTCTCTCAAACGCAGATGATTAAGGTGTTCCTTGAACATATCTAAATGTCAGTAACAGTATTATCCCCTAACTGGAAGGTACATCAAGCCCATATATAATCGGTCAACTTTTCAGGTTTTTTACAAAGCATCGCAGGTGATTCTTCATTCAAATCGACAGTCCTATCCTGTTTGACACGATTAAGTCTTGACAAATCGCCCTGACAAAATGAGAAATTTATCAAAACGGGAACAACACATTATGGAAAAGTTATCAGAACGTTCGACAAATACGAATATGCTGCATAAGTATTTCGAGCCCTCAATCGATCTCAGTTAGGATAATTTTACAAATCACTCTGCGATTCTTGTACACCAGACATTGGCGAACGTTCAAAGGGCTTTTCGCCAATCCTATTACCTTCCAAATCTCCATCAGTTTCATTCGTGGCACCATCACTTTTGGCCCATCAGGGGAATCTGGAATGGACCAAATCAGTACCGCGTCTAATAGCATACATCCATCCTGGTTATCTGGAGTTCGTGATTCTTTCAGATGGACCCCTGTAAATAACCCATTAGTATATATACACATTCAAATGAAGGGGGATAACACTAGAATGTAGACCCCAGTCTATCCTTATTTACGCAAGGGACATTTAGACAGTTATAATTTCACTCGACACAGTGGTTTTGCCCTTACAAAACAAATTGATAGTCATTTATGGGTAATCGTCAATACGAATGTCAATACGCTATCTTACCATAATCAAATGCCACGGCGCTGAAGTACGGCAATATTATTTTAGAATCTGTAGTCTCATGTAACAGATTGTACTAACTGTTGGTGCTCAGATTTCATGGAGGATCCAATGTGGATAACAGGTAGACATACATATTTGCGTCTGTTGTCTACAATGGCTGGGATGCTCACTCTGGAACACCATCGAACAGTAAGTAGGCCTGCATTCCAACTTCAATCTATCATTAATATATCACGATGTAACAATCTTAGCAATTCTAATCATATATAGATGTAAAAATCGTGAATAATGCTGAAACAAATTGGTAATAATTACCGTATTATGATGATCACGAAAATTATTAATCTTCAAGATACCCAATAATATTCAATGTTGTCTGTGATAGAACAAGATGTTCAAGCAGTATGTCGTGTACGAAGAACGGGCTGTCACAGCCACAGGGGCTCGATACCGTTGTTAATTGGTTATTAGACTGATTACGGGGGGGTCGAAGTAGGGAATAAATGGGGAAGGGAGGACAATCAAGTCGGAGACGTCACCTCACAACGCTCACAAACCTCTTGTTTTATATGCCCTTGTCTTTGAAAATCGAATAAACTTCCCCTTTAACCGATCGAGAAATGGTTAAAACGCATATATCTTACTTTTCCTTCTCCCGATCTGGCCTCTTTATGCAAAAAAAGTCCACTTACCCGCCAAATTTTAACCCATATTTCCAGACTGACCAAAATCTCGATAATTCCTCTCGCCACAGTGCCCGAGAACGAGCGAGAATTCCTCGCCAGGGTTCGACGCGAGCCAACTGTCAGCTGGTATCAGTTGACTTGAGACAAAATGGCGGAAGACGAGAGCAAGCAAACTGAGACTGCCTGTCTCGCAGGACACAATGTTATTATCCAGGGGCAGGCAGGTACTGGAAAAACGTTTTCAATAAGAAAAGTGGCAAACCTTTTAAATCAACAAGGAATGAATGTTGCCCTTACAGCCACCAAGCGACTGGCGGCTCGCGACTAACTCGGGCCTGGCGAGGAAGTCTCGCTCGTTCTCGGGCACTGTGGCGAAAGGAATTATCGAGATTTTGGTCAGTCTGGAAATATCGGTTTTCGGTTTTACTTCTCAAAAACTGAACTGCGTGGTGACTTCAACATCAAACGACAACCAAACTGCACAATCAAACAAGTAAACCTAAGGTTTCCCGAATGGATCATAGGCAAGAAGTTTAATTTAATCACTGCGAATTTCGCTTAAACAAAGTAGGCCCAAATGTAACACAAACAGATCATTTGTCATCTTTCTATAATTACCAATGTTCTCTGTTTGTTTGTACCGCGTTACATTTACAGTTTTGGGTGAAATTTCACGAAACTTCGCCGAGGCAGTCTTGGGGTTACCTTAGAGAACACAAATGAAAAACGGCACCTTTCTTTTATTGGATACCGGGAGAAGGTCGTGAAACTTCATCAGGATAGCTATGCAGTCAGAGAACGTGACTTAAAACAAAAAGGGCATTTAATGTCCACGGGAGGCGAGAACATGAAATATTTAGCATGTTATAACCTGCGTTATTGAACGGTCACAATTCTGGTCGAAAAGTCAAGGAACTTTGACTTAAAAGAAACGGTATATAAGGCACAGTGGTGAATCTTTGTTAGGATAGCTATGGAATCTGGATCGAGAGTGCCTCGAGACCAAAAGAAATGCCGGAAAGGTCTGTTAACGTTTAAAGGTACTTTGGAGTCATGAACAATGAATTAACATGAGCATTTCATTTGTACTCTGAATGAGAGGATCCGAGGGAGGCTTTCCTGTGAAGTCATGCACTGTAACAAAGTACCGTTAAATAGACGGTATATTATCGTAAGCCTGACGGTAATCTACAGTATCTTCAGAATTACGGTATATTACCGTAAATTTGACGGTAATATACCATATATTCAAAAATAAGGTAGAATACCGTTATTCACATTCAAAATACGGTAGAATTCCGTAACCTGGAATAAGGTCACATATAGAAGGTAATCGTATGACCTATTAACCGTGCATCACGTGATGACATTAGCTCCACGCAAAATTGACTGCCTTTGTTCGAGTCCAGCTATAGTTCAGCCTATAATCTACATCGGTGTCCTACCATCTCAACTCACCAGCAAACAAGAAACAGTTTTTATCAACACCATCATAGTGTAGACAAACACTTTGATTCTCACATATCGCGCCTAATAACGATACTCTGGAGAAAAGACGTGATCGCTATGAACGGAAACTTCAGTTTCTATGCTCCAGTCACTGCGTTAGTTGCGTACAACAACGACAGAGGATACGAAGTTATATGGAATGTTAGACGAGAATGCGATGCGCGGCAGACTTTGCTTCAAATTCCTGACATGAATTTATGGTTACCAGTGCCATAAATTTATATTCGGGTAGATATATCGTTGTCTTTACTGAAATAAAGATTTATACAATAAATATTATACGGTAACGCCGTAAAATTTACGGCATATCGCCGTACATTTTACGGTGATCGTGAAACAACTTTTACGGTCACCGTTATTTTTACGGTAGATGGTTGGCACACTGAGCTGCCGGTATTCTACCGTAAAATATACGGGCGATTGTTAACAGTGTGTGGTTGCTTTTTGGTCGCCAGGCGTCATCAGAATATGGAATAGGTCTTTGGATTATGGACGCGGATATTTTCTAATGGACGACGGCTGAATTGTGAATGACAGACCAGACGCTTGTAATTCCTCCTCATACACGTCTCACCGGTCAATCCAATGTCATATAAAGTGACGAGGCTGGGGGTCTAAATGGAAATTCAACGCTCACTGCATGGATGCTGAGAACTTAACCAGTTATAGTAAACTCAGATATAATATCACAGAACATTATACTTGTTATCAGCGCTACATACTAGTAAATCCGGTGCGAATTTCAGTCTACATTTCTTTGTCAATCAGGTGACTAACTGGGCGGAATACAACGAAGCACGTGGACGAATATAGTAAACAGAATAGAGGGACAGTATCCAAATAAGGCATCGTGTCTAGACATCGTGTGCGTTAAACGAAAACTTCAAAGGATTTACTTCCACCGAACACTCTGCCTTTGTCATGCTGTTGAAAATGTCAAAATTACAAGCGTCTGGTCCGTCATTCATAATTCAACCGTCGTCCATTAGAGAATATCCGCGTCCATAATCCAAAAACCTATTCCATATTCCATATAACAGTATTAGCACCAAATACCGACCGGCGCACATTTGTTGGTATCCGTGAACTGTCGTGTTGTATTTATATGGACAAACGTCACAGTCTTTCTGATAAAAAGAGCTTATCATCAATCGATAAATGAGTGACCGTGTCCTCCGAAACATACCTTTTATAAATTGATAGAATTCCTGCTTATTGCATTGCTATCCGGTATATTCCCTCCTTGTGAATCGCTTGAATGTATGTATCGTATAATTGATGAGGGACAGTAATGCTCAAATCAATAAATGAGTTGACTAAGAGCTTGTTCTATTCATATCTTTTCTGTAAAACCAAAGTAAGATTTCATAATTGTTTAAAACAACTAAACTGTCGTTTCAGATACATGAGAATCCTAATACGGGACACTCTGTGCAATACAGCTTGTCAGGTAGCTTTTCCAGGTTCAACATGTAGCCGCCTATTGTCTTTTCCTTGAATGACGAATAAGCCCTAATATCACTATCTGGAATACACAAATCCATGTTGACATTGGATAAATGTCTTAAATACACGTACAAGAGTCAGGTCCGATATCCATAAGCGAGCCGTCGACCATGAAGAATTTACTAGTCCATAATTGAACGAATTTTTGAGACAATATTAGACGAACATTCTTAGGGGGCATAAAATAAACATATATGTCAACACAATCTAGTTTCCTGAGCGAGAGTATCGGTCAGCAATTTTCAATGATACCGATAAGACATCATGATGTTGGTGTCGTCAAATCTCTATCGCTAATCTGTATTAGTTTTCTCACATGAATTTCCATGGCGTTTCAATGAGTGTAATAGTGTTGGATGAAACTTCCCACTCCAGAGAAGAAAAACACACCCCAATCGAGTCGCCGAGGTGAGGTTGGGATGTATTTTCCTTCTCGAGGGTGGGAATTTTCATCCCATGATCAAGTTAATATGGGATTGTTTACCCCATATATTTCAGTATATTTCATTAAAAATATCAACGACACTAAGTTTTAGAACGTTGGTGGAGCGCATCATGCCGGAAGCACGTATCGGGCGAAGTGACTGGCCACCTGCGTCGCGCGTGCTCATCCCACATACGTGTGTAGGATGACGTATCCCAGGCGATGTTACCGTATGAGTTTTACGCTGTATTGTATGGGAATAAGAGGATCCCATATAACTTGATGCTGAGATGAAATTTCCCACTCGAGAGAAGGAAAAATCATCCCGACCGAGCCGTTAGGCGAGGTCGGGATGATTTTTCCTTCTCGAGAGTGGGAAATTTCATCTCAGCATCAAGTTATTTGGGATTCGTTTTCCCATATAATTTTTTTTAGCCGAAAATATTGCCAACAAAGCACAACAAAGATTTTCAGCTGACGGTTTGTTTACAATTTTACTGCGCAGTTATATACATCACGTAGGGTGAACAGGCACAAGGTTTATTACGCAGCAAGATTATTACGCAGCAAGAGAGAGTTCCCAGTTTAGAAATCATTATAAACAGTAAATTTATCGAATTTAGCAGTTGAATAAATTCAGTTCGCCTTGGCTAAGGAGTAAAAGCATTACAGTTTGACGAAAGAGTCAAGTCCACAATGTAACTCGTAACTGAAATGAACTGAACTTGAAAGTTGAAGCAGAAAGCGCGGGTTTCCAGAGTGTAATCACTCGACAGTCTAGGACGTTTTTCGCCAGTCGGAAAGTGAGGTAGGGAGAAGTTGATATTTATTGTTCCACCTGAAATAGCACAACCACTAAACAAGGGACCCATGGATGAATATGTTTGGATGTCATGGGATTCTTCACCTGCGAAACTGAGGGACGTGGCAGCGGCCGAGGCTGAACTGCATGTAGAGACACGCTGCGAGGACGATAGACAGATGGCATCCATTGGTGTTGGTGTATCGATAATGCCAGAAATTTCCATTTGTCGCTGCTCCGAAAGAGAAGAATAATTCAGGATAGACTGGACGTTTTTGTGGCCTGTTATCTGCATGACTTCTGTGGGAGGAACTTTACTGTTGACAAGTTTCTGTGCAACATATTTTCGCGCACTCGTGTTGGTGATTTTCTTCTGTTCCGGGAGGCCGGCTGCCGTTTTCATGGATCTCATAATGGCGGCAATTTTATTTTCGCCAACGCACTGATTTTTGTACCATACTTCATTTCCACGTGGATTTTTACATTTTGGTGCAATGTAAAACGGAGAATCTGCACTCTTGGTATATTCTGGACGTTTCTCTGCGTAAAACTTGTACAGGGTCACGGGACAGCGGTCAAACTGAGTGGAATAAATTCGAGGATTTACAGTGCGAGTGTCTCGCGGGTTTGCGCCAGTACGGGTCTTGGTCTGCCGTTCACACGAATACTCGAGAAATTCTCGACCTACAGAATCTGTCTCGAGTGTAACATCTCCCCACTGCAATTGACGATGTTCCTTCACGGCACGGAGGCCAAAATGGGTGGTGTTGTTGAGCCACAGAGTATTTAAAACGCTGTCTGGGGTACTTCGTCCGAGCTGGCCGGTTTCGTACAACTTGGAGATTTCATCGTCGGTGATCGGCTCTGACTTACACGGTTTGTTGCCCTTTCCATCCTTCTTAAGTTGGATTTGTTTGGCTCGTAATTTTAATAATAATAATAATAATCATTTGGCCTGAATCCATCGTGACACGGAACAAAGTAAATGTTCCCAGTGGTTTGTGCCGTTTTACGAATGTTCCAACTGCCTTCTGGCTGGATTTCTTCACCCACACACTATCGCCAGGTTTCAAGAAATTCAAGTTGATGTCTCTGTCCATCGACATATTAATCCATCAATTATCGGTATTGTCATAATTGTGTAAAGCAGACGATAGTAAATGTTACTAAAAATAGGCGTAGTATATTTGACCTACACATTTCATTCATGAAAATACGAAAGTAGTCCGGCATTACTTCTGATTGGCTAGTGCGCGTCACGCGCTGATCTCGTATACGTATATGGGATGAACTTTCCCACAGGGTGTTCTCATATGGATTTCATTGGTTATTATATGGGAATATTCTATCTCAGTCATACTTTGACCGTGGATGTTTTTATTTATTTGTTTTTTCTTCACAAATTTCGTATGCCGCCACAATATGACAAAACGCGTTGATACTGCAAGCAGATTCAATGCGTCTTGTCAGAATTGCGACAAAACAGGTTTACACTGCATGGAGAGTCAATGTACTTTGTCACAACAGTGAAGGTATGCAAACTTTATGAGAAAACGCGTTGTAACTGCAAAACCTTTTTGCATGGTGCATGTCGGCGCCAAATTGCAAAAATAATACAAGATAACTGAATAGTCTGTGACTTGTCGACGTATGACAAACCTTGAAGGCATGTGGGAATCTAATCATCTGCATAAATGGGAGAATAACATTGGAATCATCTGGAGAACCTATGTCATCTACCTAGCATTGAAAAATAGTAATGAAGATCGTTTGGTTTGGGGCACTTTGTTCATCGAAATATATGTTCGTTAATCCAGCATAGGATCAGGAAGTCGATTTTCGGGGCACCCCAGTCATCTGCGAATGCGACAATGTCATTAAAGTTGGTCCTATCTGCATGTACTTATCTGAGAGAGCTGTTTCAATCTTTATTATTATTATCATCTTTATTCCTTCTTCTGGAGAGCATGGATGATATATGTACATACATGAACAAACAAATAAGCGCAATGAAACAAGCGCAATGATTACAGCTTTTTTTGCCTTCATGAGTTCAAAAAACTGTAGGCTCTACTCATCTGAACAGCCAGGAACGTTTCGATCAAATCATGATCATCGAGCAACTACTTTGGAAGATCTTTTTAGTCGAGTGAGGGAGGACTGTGTCTTGGATTATTTGAGAGAAATCGGTTTGTTGCATCAGTTTTAATGTGCGTATGTTTTAATGTGTTGGGTTACTATGTTATTGGCTTGAGTACTTAGAATTGTGTTTGATCGTCGCTATATAGCTGAAATATTGCTGAACGTCGCGTTAAACTTTAATTCTCCCTCTCTCTCAGTTGAGGACCACATTCGTGCGGATGACTTTGAAATCATTCATGAAACCTGTGCCATCTGATTATGGGACAATAACTGCCTAGATAGTTTGGTGCACAACTACGTCATCATCATGTCATTTGTTTTTGGGTTCTCATGTCATCTGCATTTCTGTAAATGGACTTGAAATCATTTGAGAGTCTTGTGCAAGGAAAATTACTTCATTTACAATTTGTAGCGCAATAGTCACCTGCCTGTATGATGGATAACCTTAAGATTATTAGGAGCACTGGTATTATTAGCGTATATGCATACAACGGCCACCTTAAAGACATTGGAACTTCGAAGTCATCTTCGTATGCAGTAATGGCATTGGAGTACTCATGCCATCTACATTCCTGTGAATGTCCCTGCAATCATTTGGAACTCCGATATGTCATCTGGATGGGTCACCTTACTCATCTAGTGTAATAAAGTCATTCTTATGTGAGTAGTATACAAAGGGTAAATGGACGTCTATTGACCTCAGAAATTTGCATATGACCTCTGTGACGTCACAGCGACAGCCAATCAGAAGCGAGTATTGTGTCACATGGGTGATGGTGGTGGTGGGTGGTGGGTTTAAGATGGCGGTTGGTGGTGGTGGGTGGTGGGTTTAGATGGCGGCTGGTGGTGGTGGTGGGTGGTGGGTTTAAGATGGCGGATTGTGGTGGTGGGTGGTGGGTTTAAGATGGCGGCGAGGTGGTGGTGGTGGGTGGTGGGTTTAAGATGGCGGCTGGTGGTGGTGGTGGGTGGTGGGTTTAAGATGGCGGCTGGTGGTGGTGGTGGGTGGTGGGTTTAAGATGGCGGATTGTGGTGGTGGGTGGTGGGTTTAAGATGGCGGCTGGTGGTTGTGGGTGGTGGGTCTAAAAAAATTTGTGTTTTATTTTTCCAACTTTAAAACGGGTTCACTGCAGCATGTTTATCGAAAAGAAAAAAACTAGGAAATTTTCCCCATTTGACACCCATAGCTGTACTCACATTTTTGCTTGCACACTGTATAGTGCTGTGTTACCGTAGCCCCCAAGGATAAAATTTTCCTAGTTTTCTTTCGATAAACCAGCTACAATTTTCAGGCTGTGAGCAACATACTTGACGTATTTTTACCCAGGAAAACCGATTTATTTCCAGTGTACCGGGTTTTCCACACTACCTAACCATAACCTTATGGGTTTAAAAATCGATAAAATTATTAAAAATAGTGGCTTAGTCTATCGCTACCCTTCTAAATTTTTAAATGCTACACCATCAGTTGCCCCAGTTCAACTTGAAATAAAATTTATACGTGCACTCGCATTTATTGCAAAATCACGCCCGTTTAAAATTGGAAAAGAAACACAAAAATATTTCTCCAGCGTAAGTGAGCACAAAAAATTTAAGATGGCGGCTGGTGGTGGTGGGTGGTGGGTTTAAGATGGCGGCTGGTGGTGGTGGGTGGTGGGTTTAAGATGGCGGCTGGTGGTGGTGGGTGGTGGGTTTAAGATGGCGGCCGGTGTGAGTGGGTGCAAGATGGTGGTATCTGCTAAAACATTTTGTGTTTTATTTTTCCAACTTTAAAACGGGTCTCATTTTTTGCAATAAATCTGAGTTCACTGCAGCATGTTTATCGAAAAGAAAAAAACTAGGAAATTTTTCCCATTTGACACCCATAGCTGTACTCACATTTTTGCTTGCACACTGTATAGTGCTGTGTTACCGTAGCCCAAGGATAAAATTTCATAGTTTTCTTTCGATAAACCAGCTACAATTTTCAGGGTCACATTATAAGGCTGTGAGCAACATACTTGACGTATTTTTACCCAGGAAAACCGATTTATTTCCAGTGTACCGGGTTTTCCACACTACCTAACCATAACCTTATGGGTTTAAAAATCGATAAAATTATTAAAAATAATGGCTTAGTCTATCGCTACCCTTCTAAATTTTTAAATGCTACACCATCAGTTGCCCCAGTTCAACTTGAAATAAAATTTATACGTGCACTCGCATTTATTGCAAAATCACACCCGTTTAAAATTGGAAAAGAAACACAAAAATATTTCTCCAGCGTAAGTGAGCACAAAAAAAATATAAAAATTACGCTGACGTCCGCGCCTTACACTATAAATAGCGCGCAGTATTTACTAGACGTGCAGAAGCTTTTCAAGAGTCCAGTCATGGGGTCATCCCTGGCTGAAATCATGGATATTGACATATCAGACTTGATCACAAATCATGATGATGAAGTACAAGCGCTCGGCAACATCATTAATATCGTACATGACGAGCCATGGTTGGATGCTATAATGGAAGACTTATTTAAAGACGAACCCCAGGACCACCCTAATCAACACCCCCCAGGAGCGACACCACATCGTAGTGACCCCCCAGCAGCCACACCGCATCTTAGTCACTTCCCAGCAGCGACACCGGATCTTACCACAGTCGAATACCAACGTTTTGACCACATGGACCGCGTGCTAGAAGCTATGTTGAAACAACAACAACAACAACAAAGCCCCCAAGCTAAAGAAAAAGCAGGAGAAACGGCACAAGAAGAAACAGAAGAAGATGAAACAGAAGAAGAAGAAACAGAAACAGAAGAAGAAGAAGGAGAAGATGAGGAGAAGAGGAAAGACTTAAAAACCACAGTACCCGAAAAAAGAAAAGACTCAAGAAAAAACAGAAAAGACTCAAGAAAACACAGAAAAGACGCCAGAAGAAATAGAAATAGAAAAGAGGGAAGAAAAAACAGAAAAGACGCAAGAAAAAAGATAATAAGAGAGAACACAAGAAAAATAAGCCAAAAAGAAAACGAAGACGTCATCCACTACGCTTCCGCAATAAGAACAACACTGGCATCCAACACAGAACGCCAAGCAGCCTCCTATTTACACTGCGTGGAATGCTGTAACCACTTTGCCAAATACGCCATTTTCCCATGTGGGCATCAAGCTTTGTGTGTAGCTTGTATACATCGACATGCCCAAATACCAGAGTGTCGGGACGATTATAACCCCCTAGTGTGTGAATTCATACCCTTGATATGCCCGGTGTGTACTGTGAGAAGACAACGCCAACTACCCCCAACGATGTAATCGCTTACATATTCCAAAGGTCCTTTCCAGGGCCACCCCATCTTTCCGAAAGGGGAAACTTCTGAAACTGAAAAGCACAAAATAAAAAAATAACACCAACCCCCGCACACATACCTAGGTAAACAATAGGTAAATAACACATCAATTATCCGTACCCCGTATCAGTGTTTATGTTGCGAGTTACGTCCCCTTGATCACTGTACGTTTACTTTGATCGTAATAAAATTCGTATGGGAGTTACTATCCCCTCCCCCTAAAATTCGTATCGTATCGTATCGTATCGTATCGTACCCGTTCTAGTTTTTTTATATTCTACCCGCCCCTCCCCTTTTGGCCGTGAAAGTCCGTTATGATTCGGGCTGTAATGTTATCTGCAATCATGCCGCTCATTTTTGCGCCAATTTTTTTTTGCCTGGGTTAGCTCTAATTACAAGCGTCTAGTCCGTCATTCATAATCCAGCCGTCGTCCATTAGAGAATATCCGCGTCCATAATCCAAAGACCTATTCCATTTCCATATAACAGTATTAGCACCAAATTCAAAAAGACAAAAGTATACATAAACATAGGCTTGTTTCCTGCAAGAGAGAAGCGGTCAACAGTTTTCAATGATACCGGCAAGACATCATGATGTTCCAAAATATCAAATCCGTATCGCTGATCAGTATTCTTAATCCATAATATTCGTTATAGAGTCGTCATCTAAAAATAATGTACCTCAGTCACGCTTTGATTGTGACTGTTCATATGAGTACCATGAGGATCTTGAAGTACATGGGCTCATACGGCCCCTAGCCCCGGGTTAAGCGGAATTAGACACATGTTACGAAACGTAGCGCCATAGAGAAACACTGAGAAAAAAACCCTGTGTGTTTCAAAGTAAGAGATTGGTCCTGAAAAGGACCGTTAATATCGGGCAGGGATTGCTTTTTGGTGTTGCAGTTTGCTAGTACTATAGAATAAAAGAGGGTATGATGAAGGGCCTGTGATTTGAATTTGTGCCAAGTTAGAAGCTCTCTTTCGACAGTAATGGGTTGGCCCTGAAAAGGGCCTTTGAAGTTCAATTTGTTGACCCTGTTTTCTTCAGGGGGAGTTTTCCTGTCTACTCCCCTTACATCTTGCTCACGGAGAAATATCGTTGTGGCTGTAGGGTGTAAATGTGTTGATGGCACCCGTCTTCTTCGTCAGGAGTTATGCTCAGGTCTTCTAGCAAGCGTGCGGGTGGAATAGCTGCTGCTGCCATGGATATATCCTCCAGATCGACGGGGGGCTGTTGTTGTTGTTGTTGTTGTCGTTGTCGTGGAGGGGGAGGAGGAGGGTGCATCTCCTCCATGGTGTTTTGGAGAAGCACCAGCCACGTCTCGTCGTCCCCCACTGTTCTTGCCGTTCTGATTAGGGTTGTTAAATTTTCGGCGGCCTGGCGGTTGAAGTTGTTGTTGTTTTGTTGTTGTAAGTATCTGGACCACAGTCGAACCTCCGCCGCCAAAAAATCTTTGACGGCTCGCCCCATGGCACGTCTTTCTCTTCTTGCTTGCTCCCGGCGTGCTATCATCATTCGCCCGGAGGCCTTGGTGGTAGATATTTTCGCAACAGCTCGACTCATCTTCTTTTCTATGTATTATTCCCCTACGTGTTATCACATCGGTGAAAGGTTTTGGAATGCCCCACATCATGCTCCCGCTGGTTTTTATAAAAATTACGCGGACGTCAGCGAAATTTTTATATTTTTTTTGTGCTCACTTACGCTGGAGAAATATTTTTGTGTTTCTTTTGCAATTTTAAACCAGTGTGATTTTGCCATAAATGCGCGTGCACGTATAAATTTTATTTCAAGTTGAACTGGAGCAACTCATGGTGTAGCATTTAAAAATTTAGCAGGGTAGCGATAGACTAAGCCACTATTTTTAATAATTTTATCGATTTTTAAACCCATAAGGTTATGGCTAGGTAGTGTGGAAAACCCGGTACACTGGAAATAAATCGGTTTTCCTGGGTAAAAATACGTAAAGTATGTTGCTCACAGCCTTATAATGTCACCCTGAAAATTGTAGCTGGTTTATCGAAAGAAAACTATAGAAAAAATAGCCTCCGTTTCAGTGCGCCAGCGTGGGGAGTTGCGAATGATTTTGGTGCGTTGTGGATGACGCCATCTAGCCGCCGTTACAGGCACTGAGAATGGAATTTCTATCGGCTTGAGGGGTCATCTGCTAATAACCAATAGGCCGGTGAAGCCCTGGAGACGATTTCAATGTTGCCTTCTCACCACCCTGTGAGCGAATTCTTAATTGTTACAGTCCAGGCACAAATGACACGCAGATGTAGCGTCGCAAATGTTCTGAAGTATATTTATCTTGGAGCGAGCCTACAAAATTGCATTGTAATCTCAATTTAATTATTTTCTAGAACAGGGTACGGGTACGATACGATACGATACGAATTTTATTACGATGAAATAACGGACTGAAATTATTGAACCAGCACAGGGGCTTGGACTAGAAAGAGGGGGAGGGGTGTTTTTGCATGATTGCAGATATTTGTTACTGTCGTTGGCGACCCTGTGCGACATGTTACTACTTTTACACATCGGTAAAAGGAATAACATTACAGCTCGAATAGGGTTTTTTTTTTATTAGCAAGAATCGATATATACACATTTGCCTGGTCGGTGTTTGTCATTCACCACTATGGCAGCGCACGGAACGGAGCTCGCCTTCTTCCAACTCACGCCTGAGGTCATCCTCATCGTCTATGACCATGAACTGCAGCTCATCGAAGAACATCCCCGAGAGGTGAAGCTATGTTTAAGCCTAGCAGGCTGGACTCTATTGACACGGTTGTTACAGGGAAAAGAGCCCGAAGTCGATTTCATGCACGTGGGAGTCGGTGTCTACCTGTGAAGTGGTAGAGATGATTCTTTTTTCCCCCGGTTAGAACAGTGTGGTGGTACCTGTATCCTACTCCGGCCGGCATTATGGCAGGCGCTGAAAGCTATTATCACCGACGTCCACGACGTACTCTACCCCCAGGCCAACTCTGTAGCCACGCGCACTCTTACACCGGACTGCACCCTATTGTTGTATCCCCAACACGTGGAGCTCATCGATGACGATAGTAGATGTTGGTGTACGTCTGAACCAGCGCGTGTCTCTTTATCCCCGGAAGGCTGGATTACCTTGAAACGCGTGTTATGCGGTAACCTCGACGGTGATAGCATTCACCTGTGTGACGATGTCTACATTTTCCGCGGTCCCTATTTTGCTCGACTCCTTTGTCTCAAGCGAGGTGGTTTTACTCTGGACCCCGATCTATGGACGGCTTTGCAACAAGTAGTCCCCATGGTCGATGAAGTACTCGCTCCACAGGATCCCCTCACAGAATAGTACGACTCATGTCTGTACCCCTTACCTGACACTATAAATACCAGGGTGAGACAGAGTGTGTGTCATTCACCGTTCGACATTTGGAGCAAGCATGTCATCCGACCTACGAGCCATCCTGCCCCTTACACCCCAGGTGGGGTTACACGTCTATGAAGATAAAGTCACCCTGGTGGAAGACTGTAGAGCTATTTGCTGGGCGCCCGCTGAGACCGTATCGAATATGGTGACGCTACAGCGTGACGGCTGGACTAAATTTAAACGGGTGTTGAACGATGAGCTCGACGGACACCTCATCCACATAAACAATGCCATCTACGTATACCGTGGGCCTTTCTTCGCACGCCTGGGCCGCTACCAAGACCCTACGCGAAGCTTCACCCTAGACCCCCCTCTGTGGTCAGCCTTGGAGAAAGTAGTGCCTATTGTGGACCAGCTGTTTACACCGGACGAGCGATCATCAGACGAGTTGGCGTGGGCTCGTGCTATGGAGGACGCGCTGGCTGAACCCCATGAAAAACAACATGAATCCGATACAGCCGGGGAAGACGAAAGTACTATATCTATAGGGTCCACAGAGGCTAGAGTGTCAGTGTCACCTGATGAAGCGAACACACCGGACGGGGACCCACAGGCACCCCGATGAGGGGTAGGAAGACGGTGATGAGGGGGACCCGAAAGGGGAAAAAGGGGTCAGCATCTACAGTGAACAAGGTGTTAACCGATTTGTATTACAACCCTACCAGTCCAGCCGCGTATAGCGCTGTGGGAGCGCTCGCTGGAGCTGCCCATTCCCAAGGCATCAGTCGAACTGAAGTTCGAGACTGGTTAAAAACCCAAGACACTTATAGTTTACATCGAGCAGCCCGACGACATTTTCGCCGTAACCGACTCATCGTAGGAGGCATAGACGCGCAATGGCAGGTTGATTTAGTGGATATGAGTCGATTTGCACCTCACAATGATGGACATCGGTACATGTTGACCTGTATCGATATTTTATCCAAGTATGCCTGGGTACTACCCATTCGCACCAAAACAGGAGAGAATCTAGTACGGGCGTTCCAGCAGATTTTCAAAACGGGGCGCAAACCCCTTTATTTGCAAACGGATGAAGGCACAGAATTTCTCAACCGACCCTTTCAAGCCTTTCTTAAGAAACAGAAGGTATTTTTCTTCCATACGTACAACGAGACCAAAGCCTCTGTGGTGGAACGATTCAATCGCACCTTCAAAGGACGAATGTACAAGTATTTTACCGCCCAAAACACCCGACGGTACATCGATGTACTACCTCAAATGGTTCAAGGGTACAATCGAGCCTATCATCGCAGTATCCAGCGAGCTCCCATCGATGTCACAGAACGCAACGAACATCAAGTGCGTGGTACGCTGTACTCACCCAGTCCACCACCACTCACGTCACCCCGTTACAAACGTGGAGATGTGGTACGGATCAGTAAAGTGAAAGGCCAATTTGAGAAAAGTTACTTGCCCAACTGGAGTGACGAGCACTTTGTCATCGTTCGCCATAAACCTCGACAGCCACACGTCTATCAACTGGAAGATCTACAAGGAGAAACACTGCAAGGCACGTTTTACGAGGCAGAATTACAACCCATAGTGAAAACACCGAAAGACTACTACACGGTGGAAAAGATTTTGAAAACGGAACGTCGACGTGGCATCCCCTATCATTTCGTCAAATGGCAAGGTTGGCCCCGTTCGTTTAATTCCTGGGTGTCAGGCCGTGACATGAAACGCCTATAAATTCTAACCCCTATCACCGCCATCCTTCAGTGTAGGGTTGTACCATGTATAGTGCACATCTACCCTTGCTGTCACGCACTCGAAAAGCACAAGTGGGTACTGTAGTGTGTGTAGTAGTGCTTCTGGGTACGTTATTTGGAGGCGTGTTCTACGATTTGGCGTACGTGATATCCTGTTTCAACACCCTGCGCTCCACAATTCCACCTCAAGCATCCACCACTTCGATCACTACGACGCTGCCTACGCCATCCAAGACGTCAAGGTACCGCCACGTATCAACCCAGACACCACGTGGCCGACGACGTCACCGATCCCATCCACCACGTCACCTGACCACCACATCCATCCACCCACGCCTACGACGACACCCCGTACTACGACGACGCCTCGTACTACGACGACGCTCCGTACTACTACTACTACGACTCCACGTGATCACCCGTCACCCCTGAGAAGCGACCACCCTTCCACTCCATCATCACCACCACCTAGTACACCTACCACCACTACGACTCCTACGACGCTAACAACATTTAGAGTGCGCGAATCACGTTTACCACGGCAACGGTACCCGTTCGACTACGATCCCCGGTGGGATCCACGACAACGGGGGTGGGCCTCTGAACGCCGAGCGCAAATCACCAAATAAAAAAAATAAAATAAAAAACTATGGATCCTCGGTGGCAGCATCCTTTCACGTGTCTCATCGCTGGACCGACAGGGTCGGGAAAAACACACTTCGTTCAACGTCTCATCCAACACGGGTCAGCCCTCATTTCACCTCCTCTAGCTCGCATCCTGTGGTGTTATGGAGCTTGGCAACCCACGTACGAGGAACTGGCACGTGTCCCGGGACTCACCTTAATGGAAGGCTTACCCCCTGAGGATACGCCCAAAGACACGTTGGTGGTGGTGGACGATCTCATGACGGAAACGGACAGTCGAATCACCCGTCTCTTTACCAAAGGAAGCCATCATCGTCGGTTGAGCATCATCTACATCGTGCAGAATCTCTTCAGTAAGAACAAAGAGCACAGGAACATTAGTTTGAATGCTCAGTATGTGGTGTTATTCAAAAACCCCAGAGACGCTTCCCAAATTACGCACCTGGCCCAACAGATGTACCCTAAAAACACGGCCTTTGTACGAGAAGCCTTTGAAGATGCTACTCAACGAGCTCACGGGTATCTACTCATCGACTTGAAACAAGACACCCCCTCACCCCTTCGATTGCGTACCCACATTTTTCCCGGAGAGATGCAGACGGTGTACACACCCAAATAAAAGAAGAAGACAACCCACTCTAGCCGTCACTCATCATGTCTGTACGGATACGCAAGCACGCGCCGGCCCTGCGCGTATTACGCAGCGCGCCACCGGAGGTGGGCCGGGCCCTGGTGCGCGGGGCGGATCCCGACTTGGTACGGTGTTTGTGTGAAGTGGCACATAATGTGTTAAAATGCAATGTTCCGCTCAGTCCTCTGCAGAAAGGGAAATTGCAACGGCACAAGGCGGGTCTCCGAACGTTGGTGAAGAAGACGGGCAGTGTCAAGAAAAAGAAACAGGTGTTACAGCGAGGTGGATTTCTCGGCGCACTCCTCGCACCCTTAGCCGCTACTGTACTGGGACCGTTACTAGGCTCCATCTTGGGACGCTAACGTCATGGAACATACGAAAAAAATGATGCTGGTCGAACCTCGACTGTTACAGAGTTTGCAATCACCCTATCCCGTGCCTGCCACAGTGCAACAACTGCAGTCTCTGGATGAAGAGATGAATAGGATACTCCAACGTCGACTACCCGATCACGAGAAAATTCAACTCTACCATCATACGCTGAACCGGTACCAGACGTTTATGGATCAATATAGAGGGAGTAGTACACCATTGCCACAACTACCCACAACGCCCACAACGCCTACACTCACACTCCCATCACCATCCTCTGCCTCACCTCAGCTGGAACAGGAAGTGTTGGCCAGTGTGCCTAAAGCCTTCAAGACCAAGGCGCGTTTATTGTTGGACCGGGTGAAACAGAATGCCGATATGGGTTGGAACGCTGAAGGAAAACTGCTGATTAGAAACCAAGTGGTGCCGGGGTCTCATATGACCGATTTGATCAACGATATGGTACGTTCTCGCAAACACTCTAATCCACCGGGCTGGGAAGCCTTTGCTCAGGGATTAAAAGACACACACACCCCTCAAGAATTGGTAGGAAATCGTGAACGCTGGAAGTGGATGCAAGCACCCTCTTGACGTCCCCATACCTGGGAACGTGAATGGCAACCGCAGACGCCGCCCAAAACACCCTCACGGCGGGACCGTTCTTTTCACCCCTATGCCACCTCTATACCGACCACACCACCGCCACGACGATCACGACGCCGAGGTAAGGCGCCCAAGGCCTGGGAACCTTACTAAGGGAGGGTGACCTCCCTATAAAAACCCGGTGCAGAAGCCAGAACAACTCAGTCGTCATGTTTTACCTGACGTTGCCCAGTAATAGTTCACTCGATGTGTTTCCTGACAACACCTTGGCCAAGTATGTCACTCAATTACCACAACCGTTACATTTACCGGGTCGGTGGGAATGTGGACTGTTAGATATTCAGTGCCCTTACTCGTGGTACAACGTACGAGACCAAGAAGTATGGTACGAAGTGACGTACGAAGGCAAAGTCACCAAACTCATTCTCCCCGAAGGCCAATACGATACGCCACAGAAGTTCATAGAGGGTCTGCTGTCCTTGTTGGAGTACAAGTCTCTACGGGAGGCCACGAATACTTCAAAACCCCTGCAAGTCTATCCCTTCAAGAATCACGTGATCTTGACTGTCAACCCACACAACGACAAGGCCTGTATCCTGCTGAGCCCTAACGTGACTGTGAAACTCAGTCCTACACTACAGCAAATGTTAGGTCTGCCTTACAGGGTGTACCCGGGACCCACCACCGACAACGGTGACGATGTGACGGATA
>JAVTVY010008824.1:0-42759 GCA_036873755.1 Hanleya hanleyi | reverse complement strand
GCTCGATCGCTCAAACACCCTACCGCACCCCCAAAACGCCCGCTTTCGCTACTACTCCTATTGTTGTATGTATGGTCCCTGTGTGACGTCATACCCAACAAATAGTAATAGTATCTTGTAAATATTTGATGCAGCAATCAATGCTGAATAATATGTGACAAACATTATAAAGATTGGATAACAATTATGGAAGATAAGACTATTCTTGTGACCCTAACCCTATTGTCACAAAAAATTGTAGTTTTTAACATGCGGGTTAATTTCAAACTGATTAAAGGGGTAGGGAGTCCCAGTTTATCGACTGTTAACAAGTTGTTTCTTATTTGACATGTCATAAGGTACATAGAAAACATAGTTTCGCTCTGTAGTGTGTGTGTGGGGGGGGGGGGGGGGCAAGGTGACCCCTTGTAGCTCTCGGACTATTTTTTATGAAGAAAACTGTTGTTTTTTTTACTATTTGGTTAGCTAAATTGTGAATTCTACGAACAACATGTCCCAGCATATTACAGTGCAAACTGTATGTATTATTTCATCCTGGAACATCAAAGAATACAACATCGCCATTCTCATTCCATCTCCACCAAACATTTGCACTAACGATGAGATAATCGCTGATTTGCTCTAGATGGACCTGTACTATTCTTGCATACTTATGCAACCACTCTTTCTTAATTATGCTCCCTGAGGGTTCGAAAGTATCAGCATCAGATTCACAAACAAATCTTCCAGGATTGCACTTCTTCTCAGCCTGGCGCCTAATAAGAATATTTGGCACAATATTTCCAATTTGATGATTTGATGTACTCTTACAAATCATCTTGCAGGCCTTAAACTCCGCTTCCTCTTCTTCAGCATTTAGAGACGTGCGAGAGATGATTCTCTGTAACAGAGGCGCATGTTTCTGGAGAGCGTGGAAGTAGAGTCCCCAAAGCTTCCTAGGGGTTATGGTAGATGGACCAGCTATCGTCTCTCTCAGTACAATAGAATGAATGAAAACCTGATTATACAGGCGGAGAATTGTTGTGGAGGACCTTCTTGAAGGTGACAGGTAGAGCAAAGCCACCACTTCTCGAAGAGAAGAGAAGAGCCGAATAATAACTTCACCATATTCCTTCTTCAGGTACTCCGGAAGAGTCACCAGGGCTTCCCTATAATCCCTGCCTCTTGACAGCTGCTTTCCACCAAACTTGACTGTCAGGGAGGCATCAAGTTGTTCACTGTGTTTTCTCATTTCAGAGAACAGGTTCTCAATGTGGCCTTTGCATGCATGTAAAGGTTCAATACTGGAACCTCAAGGTCTTCCAAATTCAAGTCTTCCAGATTCTCTGATGGATTTCCTAGTAGCAGAACAGGCAAAGACTCCACTCCTTTTCGGCCAAACACAATCGGTTTCGCAACTCAGTAACTGCTCCTGTGTCATCGAGCTGACGATCTTGAGACTCCTTTAGAAGCCCTTTCTTCAAAAGGGAATTCAATGGCTTGATGACTTCAAGGTTAGAAGATGATGCACCAGCACGGGCAATGCTGCACATGTCAGATACAGTCCGGACATCTGATCGAAGGCAGTACTCCAGATCTCGAAATCGGGAACTACCAGCCACACAGCCAGGACAACGATATTCACCACCATGCGTGATGCTGAATTCAGACCACAAGGCAGAATTATCTCCTTGATGGAATCGAATTACGTCTTTGATTTTGGTGCCATCTGATGTTAGTACTGGTGTGGGGAGATCACGTAAATCTTCTTTTCTACAGTCATTGGATAGTGTCTGATCTTCTGACTTTGAGCTACACATACCAAGTACATAGATGACAGGCTTTTCCAGAAGTGCCTCAACCTCAATATTTGCAATGGTACCGTTTTCCTTGGCATACTCCTCGTTGTTAAGATAGTAATACACAGAGCAAGATATGGCCATGATTATCGATGGTACTGCCATCTCCCCAAATCTTGAGGTACCTCGTCGTATGGAGTGCCTTCACCTCATTTTGCAGTTGCTCTACAGACTGTTCCGCCGAGGGTTTGCAGCCAGCAGCCTGAAGGATGTCAGATGCTTTATTCCATGTTAGGTGACTGTAGTAACTGTCTGGTTTCCCTTTTCGAACATTCAAATGTTCCTCCACTAAAAGCATGGATTGTCGTATGCTGAATAGTTTGACCCTTCTTCCCTCAACAGCAACACTGACAACGGTAGTTTGTCCATTGTCATCAATCCTCATCTTCTGTATTGGCTGTAATGCTACAGGCTCCCCAATATCGAACTTGCCTTCTTCAATTTGTTGCTTTATACCAAGTTGAACTCTCCTGTGTGGCATGTGTGTTGCCGTGGTTATTTTACTACAAATAAGTCGTCTCTTCACTCGCCTCTTGTAGCACTTGTTCACACTTCTCGTTACAGAATTGACAAAGCGTGATAAATCACAGCCATGTTCCAGAAGATGCTCCTTAACAACCTGCCCACCATTTCTTCCAGGAACACCATGGCGTCGTGCTAAGGTTTCCTAGTTAACTTTAGAATTCGTGGGGAGAGCATCAAGCTTCGGACTATGGCGCTTCCTCTGTGGCGGCTTTGTTACTGGGGTTTCTAAAGCCTCGTCACGTGTCACTCTCTCATAGTGAGAAAGTGACTCCCTTGTTGCGAGCAATCGATTTATATCGGTTTTCCTCAACACCGACTCCGCTGATTTCAACACATCCCGCCTGATTCTGGTTGTACTTCGCTGCTTCCCCTGCTTTCCAAGCCTTTTGGCCACAGGCACATCTACCAGCTTGCAGAGTTCATCGAATTTTTTCCAGTTTTCTCCTCAAATTTAGAGCTAGTTGTATGCCAGAACTTCCGTTCAACTGAAGGCACACTGTTTTCTTTCAATGTACCTAAAAGAAGCTTTAAATGATGGACGGACGAAGGGACAGATGGACGGATGAAAAAGCAATCGCTTGGGGGCATAAGCAAGCTCACATGTGAATTTCAAATTAGCATAAGGACCAATGATATAACGCTGTTAATTGGACGGAGAAACGCTGATGACAATACTTGAAAAATTTGCTACATGACTACAGCGTCCAACTACGATATAAGCAAACTTGCATGCGAATTTCGGAATTTTACTATTAAAGGCAACAGAAATGCAACATGCACAAGAAATATGGATGGCCGAACAGACGGCTGGCATATATACTCCTGAAATACATGTACTAGTTAAGTTGGGGACATTGCAGTGTCCACTATCATATTTATCATCAATATCAATATAATGGTTACATATACATGAGGAGTCAGACAGTACACAACTACAGTAGACAAAGTGATCACCATGTCTCCCTCTAGTAGAGCATATAAAATTTAACAAGCTGAGTAGCTAGCAGGTCCTCCACCAACTAGCCTGTTTGAGAGTGTACAGCATACGCTTCCAACAAGAGTATCTTGCACAACTAGACCCCAAGGGGAACCTGTGTACCAAATTTGAGAAAGATCCATGCAGTAGTTCCTGAGAAATCGCGATAACAAGGTTTCATGGGGAAATCCAAGATGGCTGCCTGGTGGCCATATTAGATTTTCGAATCGGACCAGAAAAGGTATCTTGCACAACTAGACCCCAAGGGGAACCTGTGTACCAAATTTGAGAAAGACCCATGCAGTAGTTCCTGAGAAATCGCGATAACAGGGGTTTATGGGGGAATCCAAGATGGCTGCCTGGTGGCCATATTGGATTTTCGAATCGGACCAGAAAAAGGTATCTTGCACAACTAGACCCGAAAGGGAACCTGTGTAACAAATTTAAGAAAGATCCATGCAGTAGTTCCTGAGAAATCACGATAACAAGATTTCATAGAGAAATCCAAGATGGCTGCCTGGTGGCCATATTGGATTTTCGAATCGGACCAAAAAGGGTATCTTGCACAACTAGACCCCAAGGGGAACCTGTGTACCAAATTTAAGAAAGATCCATGCAGTAGTTCCTGAGAAATCGCGATAACAAGGTTTCATGGGGAAATCCAAGATGGCTGCCTGGTGACCATATTGGATTTTCGAATCGGACCAGAAAAGGTATCTTGCACAACTAGACCCCAAGGGGAACCTGTGTACCAAATTTGAGAAAGATCCATGAAGTAGATCCTGAGAAATTGCAATAACAAGGTTTCATGGGGGAAATCCAAGATGGCTGCCTGGTGGCCATATTGGATTTTCGAATCGGACCAAAAAAGGTATCTTGCACAACTAGACCCCAAGGGGAACCTGTGTACCAAATTTGAGAAAGATCCATAAAGTAGTTCCTGAGAAATCGCGATAACAAGAATTGTTTACGGACGGACTGACGGACGGACTGACGCCCGGACTGACGGACGGACGACGGACCACGGACGAAAAGCGATTTGAATAGCCCACCATCTGGTGAAGGTGGGCTAAAAAGTTGTTATTGGATGTTTTGATTTTGATTTTTCAATAATAACGATACACTTGAAAGAGGTTATAGGATATGTTAGGTCACATTGTCCGAGTATTTATATCAAATTTATTACATTCGTGATATGGTATGGTAGTTTTAGTGAACGTATAGCGAGCAAATTTAAAACATGACTAATCACCCACTATCAGCTACTTTCAATTTTATATGAATGTAATTCATTTTTTTCCAGATTGATGATCAAGGACAGACTAACCTTGGCTTTGACCCTGATATGAATAATGGATCTGAAAACCAATGGTACTTGAGGTGGCAACCTACAGTAGACTCCACCAATCTGTGAGATTATCACAACCGACATTAAGCCCAAAACGATTATTTAATACATATAGGTTCAGCATCATGGGTACAGATCTTTGGAGAAGACTCGATGATTTATTTGCTATGTGTTCACATATGGGACATGAATTGCGTCATCTCGTTGTCTCCGCCTAGCAATAAACAATCAGATTTATGTGTGGCATAAGTTCCATAAACCATATGTCTCAATCCTTCGAAGACACATAATCGTACCTCGTAATTTAGAAGGATGGATCAAAGTCGAGGATCTATAATGGAAAGGCCATCTCCATATGTATAATGTAATCTTTCTGAAGATATCGATGGAATTAATAATCTATATTATGTGATTGAAGCTATGAGCCAATACCATTCAGTTTGCCTATGATTCGAGATATGTCTGGTTATTATGAATATTGCGGTGGGACCTATATGGGCTTATTTTACTCCGATGCGGCAAAACGTACACATCGGCGCCATGCTGATCGTACATTCAGAAAACTACCGTATACGTCCATGAGTATTTCCGTGGAAGTGATCAAAATATCTTGTAAAAATTGATAAGATATGTATTAGAAGAATGTATTTGTCTATACTAAGTCGTATTAGCACCGTTAGCTTCCGAATCCACGTCAGGTATCAGATAAATATAAAGTAGAAGAGAGACAAGCGATAAGTTGTTTCCGACGATACCATTATGATTCCTGTAGCTGAGGCTTCTTATTGTAATAGTCAGCATGCAAGTAGTTCTATCTTTGTCCCTTATATAACACCGATGAACAATTATTTCCCATACTACCAATCCTTATTCCCATATGGATTTGTTTCCTATGTCGCAAACTACGTTGCGGAAATGACATCCGAATAATTTGATAAGCAGATAGAAAATTAAAGTTGAATATGTTTTCCCACCGGTATTTGATAGAAAATATTTCCGGTAAAAAATGAATAATAATGTGTACTATTGACAACTTTAGTGCCATTATGATCCGACAGGTTCAATATTCAGTTTCAGGAAAAGAAGTAGTACGTGCGTCTATGTTGCAATATGGGCAAGATTTGAATACGCAAGATGTAGGTACTGTTTTTGTCCAGAAACTTAAGTATTACTTCTCACTGTCATTCTCACTGAGCATATTATGATACTAAAATATGACACATCGTCACTGCTGTGTGTTCTATATGAATGAACTCGTCCCTTGGACCGCCTGATGTAAATATGCACTCCACGACCATTGGCTTCGGAGAAGGTGGGAGAGGGGGGGGGGGGTACTTTAAAACATTTTCCTTCATAATCGACCTTCTGTGAGCACTATTTCGTTTACTACCTATGTTGGATTTCGCATAAGCTTTTTCAATGTACAACAAGAAACGTGTCATATTACTGTTTATTTTTACATGATTTATTGTTTTCTGTGTGACATATATACAACTTAACTGAGGTTGCTTTTTTTTGTCTTTGACAACGCCATACACGGCACCCTCGTTGGTCATTGACACTTGACATAAATATGATGAGCTTATATACTCCAGTCTCCAATAAAATCTGACGCAGCTCATATTATCCAGCAAATCTAAAAAAACCTAGGGTGGTGTTAGAGATCGAGTCAGTTCAAAGTCGCTCATCTTAAAGTTTACAGGACATTTTTGACAATATATGCATTTTTGGTCGTCATGAGCAAGGATACAACTGACCATAACTGCCCATAAGCAAGAGATTAGTATGTTGAAACAATACAAATACGGGATAACATACAATGGTGATGGATACATATAGAACGGCTCAATCGTACAAGACGTTAGATCATATTACACGCTGATATTGTTACTGCATTGTATCCAGAAACATCCCAGGGACCACAAATGGTTTATGTTGAATCACATTATATAACCACACTGTCCATACACATTGTTAATTGTGCTGTCAAAAGAAATAGTCTTTTGAGTATTGACGCGGAAATTCTTCTGTGGACGACGGCTGAATGTTGTATGTCGGATCTCACACTTGCTGTTGGAAGTAGCAGTGTTTCTGGATATCAGCTACGCTTTTATCGTGGGCAATCGTGTGGACACAGTGAATGAATGATTATGCGACTCTTTACACTGGGTTTAGATTCAGTTAGGGCCGAGATCTGCATACAAACTCGCCAGACGAAAATAAGATGAGTTGTATTATTGTCAGTTTGCAAAGGGCAGCTCCAGAAAGGGGACAATAAATGATACTTAGGATCTTATTCAAATCACCATTACCTAAGTCTCAACGGCGCCGATAATAATGAGCTCGATCATTTTAGCAAAAACATGATGCTTTCCTAGCGGAATATGGCGGCATGAGAACAAAGTCTCATTCTTTTGGGAGATGCGGCTTTGTCATTAAAGATTCAATCATGTACGACCAGGTGGTTGGGGTCGAAGAACTGGGCTAAATGGAGGCTAAATTTGGAATAGAACATCTATCTCAGAAAGTAACATAATTTTTAATAGCTACGCTACCATATGGCAAACTGATATGTGACGATGAGTGACGAAGATGAGATGATTTAATGTTGCATGACCCGAAACTGATGGATCAAAGGACATGAAAGAGCTTATGTTCTCATTCACTCACTTGGATACGTTATTTTGTTTGGGGGGGGGGGGGGAGAATCAGAAAGCTACTCGTTTATTGCAGTTATGTGGGCGTTGAAAAACCAGCAACGCGCGAAATAAACAAGTGTCCTCTCGAAATGTTTTATGCCCTGAACGTGTTCCACATGAAATAGTATTGTTGATGGATGACATTACCAAACAATTCTAAGCTAAAGAACTCATTCTATACGTTTTACGAAATATCACCGGAGTATCCAATCGCAATGTCCATGAAACAGGCTAAACAGTTCACAGTTACAGTCGTGTGTTTATGATATCTCCGTTTCTTTCATTTGTCAACACCTTGTCATCGATATTAGATCTCTCTTCATATTCACCATCCTTCTTTGAGAATGAATACTCGGTAGGTTGTTTCCCATGTTGATAGTCTCTATCAGATTTCCCTCTCGACTGAGGTTTCCAGTCAACATCAAAGGCCAGGTTTGTCTCTCCTTGATTGCTCATATTCAAGTTATTCTGTCAAAATAAAACAGTTAAGTGAATTTGAAGAAAATATATGATTATATGTATAACATTATAGCTCATTCATAGCGCAGTCAAAGGTTCCTCCAAACGTGTTACATCGATATCAAGTCGGTCAGTTTCACAAATTTCGCATATGAAAAGATATCCCGATCAATTGATCCCATCTCTATAGTACCGTTTATCACAACAGGTACTCATACCTCCATATCATTTTTGTTTGTAACGTCCGCTGGCTTTGAATCAGCTCGGCCATAGTACAGTCGCCTGACGACATGGGAGATGTATTTAGGATCAACATCTTCTGGTTTATTCGCACCTATTAAGGAAAAATATCACAGTCAAATGTGTATGCACTCTCCACTTCTACCATGTCTACGGTATATCGAATATTATTCAGTGATATAGCTGAAATATTGTTAAAAGCGAATTTAAGTCATATTCACTCACGCACTCATTATTAATCAGCTAATATTTTGAATTTGCCTTAAGCTATACTACAACAGGTATTTCTACGAAATACTGGAAACGGGACACTCCGTCGTTTGAAAAATGAGCTCGGTATCAACCTCAGGAGAATATGGCGTTCCTCTTAAACATGTTAAAGCATTACTCCTCAAACACGAATATCAACCTATCCATTTATTCATGAGTAAATTGTGGTAACAAAAAAAAAACCGAAAATAAAAAACCCCAACCAACTCCACCACAGACAGATACTTCTCGATATCACTTCCATGGACTCCATCGCCATTTCTTTTTTTCCAACTGCACGGCGTCTGCGCAGCTTTTCACAAACTTTCGGTTTGTACCAAATCCAAATTTTTTAACATTGAACAGATAGAGCGGGATATGGAAAACAGTGGAGAGTTTGAGTAACCGCCAAAATACATTGCGCACTATTGACATATGCATTAAAGGACGGCTTCACATATTTATTTATTCTGTTAAAAAAAAATAGTTCCACAGAAAAATATTTTCCGAGATTTGATCCACTTTCACCCTGGGAAAAATGCGGCAGTTTACTTTTCGTGACTGTCCAATAAACCAAGATTTGTAATGGCCATCTCGTATATTCGTCATATCTGGACTGGCTTGTCAGTGGGATATCTATACTTTGCACAAAGCAAAAAATCATTGAGCTATCTTTAAACATGTCACTGGCATGGTAAAGTAAGTTAATGGTATAAACGATTTTTTGCAAACGGTGTGCTGTTACCGAAGAATTCTGATATACCACCAACGATGTTCGCGGCAGGGGTCTTCTTTGAAGCGTCGCCTGTTGGCGTCTAACATACGTATGCAATGTTAAAGCTAAGTAGGACCGACTTACCTGTTATGAAGCTAGCAGCAAGTCCCACCACAATGGTTATCACCAACCCGATGAGTGTATATAAATTGTATGAGATTGAATACATTTTCGCAAGTCCGGTTCTAAAAGGTAAAGGAATTGTGTTAGTTAAAGTAAACTGTTAAAGATGCTACATGTAGTTGTCACGGATAAACTCCTCAGCCTCGCAGAGTCTCTGAACAATCGAAGAGCAAAACTCACGTATTTCCAATTGCTGGGTGTCATACTATTTCATTGGCTGTCCGTGACAGCTTGTTGAGCCAGCGTCAAATAACAACGCAATACCAATATAATGACACTGACAATGGAGATATTTCAATATACCAAATATCGAATCAGCGTCCGCGTAATGGTCGAATCCATATCACCGATTCTGTCTAGTTACCCAATCAACTCGCAAGACTGACGCTCCTGTTTTATTTTCTGCATCTACAGTGCATACCTCATATTGTGCAAGTAAGCAGTTTTTGCAAAAACCTTGATAGTATAGGTATAATCCTACCCTAATATCGTCGAAAGTAAAGCTTACCCGTTGTAAGGTGTATCAGTCCATATAATAAAGTCTTCTGTTTGAGTTTGATTTTGCCATATGTGTGATGTGCCATTCAACATATCGGTTGCGTTGCATTGGTCTGTCGGGGCGGGTGGTAGCCAAGGTACTTTGATGGTGTTAGCTCCCATGGCGATCCAGAAAGTAATAGTCAGCCCTGATACGACTCCACAAATGACGCCCTTGAAATGTAGTTCGTATAACATGTTATGTTTAAGGATCAAGACTCAATTTTAAGTTACGTTCAGGCATCGTGAATTCTGACAAGATGCATTTGTGGTGGGAATTATATTACCCTAGGCAGATCCATTCTCAATTTGTAATACTAGGCCTAATTGGGCAATTATTCCAGATTCTTAATAATAGGCAAAAAAAAATGGTGGAGAAATGGTGAACACTGAATGTAAATACCTTCACGTTCGTCCAAGGAAAGAAAGCACCCAACAAGAAAAGACCACAGTTTGGGCCGCTGAGAGAGCCAAGAAGGCTACCGGTGATCTACGAAAGAAATATCAACACGATAAAGACACCGCTTTCAAGTTCCATCAAGGTTGTCTTCGATGATGTCACAAATCTACATATTGTGGATATTCCATTCTCCCGTGTTATTGTTTATTCTCCTACAGGCAATGCGTGTAGACCGTCCCCGGTGAACCGTTTTCGCATGTACATTTGGTCTTTATCGAGTATACTGAGTAAGTGAGGCTCTTTACAACATCCAGAGCTGTAGTGATGTCGAGCGACCATCACAGGGCGAAGACAGGCGTTGCCCATCAGCCATATATGTGTTCATGCGCAAACGGGCCATGAGCCATGTTGTCAAATCAACGGCTAGCTGTTACATTTCAAACAGATGCTGTGAATGAAGCACTGGGGGAGTGAAACCTTAAACTAATATCGTGAAAATATGAGGACGACAGCCAGGTGTTGTTTGACATAAATCCTGGTTGATCTGTTAACGCTTGCCTTGATTTTGGTGTTACTGGTGTCAACAGGATACAATTTGTTTGACTGGGGACACGGAGATTATGTACGCACGACGTCTGGGTACTCATTTTCGGATATGTATTAAGGATGTCCGCTGCTGTTGAATTAAAGCAATTAACTTTTTCAATAATGTATATTTCTACACTCGCAATTGTATAATACGAGAAAACATAGGTTGTTGTACATGTTTTGGGGCTCTGGACATCGTGAAACAGACCTAAGGTAACTTGCATTATACATACAACATAGCAAATCGCCCAATTTGTGGACATATTCATTAATATTAATGGTAATTATTCTCACTCATGTATAATCACGTTCAAAACGTATCGAAAAATAATTCGGGACATGTTGAGTAAACGTTCCGGGTAATGGAGTCGGTTAAAGAAAATCTTTATATATTATTGAATACAGGGGAGATAACCCTCTACGGAAAATCACTATAAATGACTGAAAGTTCCAATATCACCAGCGGAAATTCTTCAGCTTAACAATCTATGTCGAAGTCAATATAGATGATCTATGGATTGCTCTCCTTGGAGAATCGGTACCTTTTCAGAAATCCCATCAAATACGTGCTGCAAACTGCAAAGAATCGTCAAATAGTGTCACGACCAAGACACGTGTCAGTTGCAAAAGAAATGAAATTATGCCTTGAGCCTGATAATATCTGTACAAAAGAAGCGAATTTATAGAATAAAATCTCATAACATCTGCATTCTTTATTATATTTACCTGAGTAATAGGGCCGCCTATATTCATGATAAGGAATGAGATTCCAACTGAGATAATTCCAAACACCAACACTGGTAAATAGAAAGTCAGTATAATGCATTATCCTTACGTTATTCAGATTGCCAATTTAATTTAAGATTTACAATAAGTAGGAAACACAGACATTATACTGAAACCCTAGCCACCACATCAATGTTCTTTGCAGACAGACACTCGTCATACAGCACAAAAAGAAAACTCAGATTTCAAATATCGTACCCCATTGCTGTTTTTAGGAAACCGAGAGATCAATACAGACAATATAGGTTCGAGGTTACCCAGTTGACATCATTGTAAATATACCTGCTTTAACTTCAGTTGTTAACCTAGAGAATTTGTCAACATTGCTTCATGGTATAATAGCTTGAGATCCGACATCCATTAGGCAGCCTTCGACCATAAAGAAAATATGAGATAAATGAGAGTTCGATACTGATTCTATGAATTTTGGCTCTTTCGTAATTAACACGGAGTGCTGAAATATTGCATTTCGAAGATTTACGATTTCTGTACAACCCATGCTATTACGATTTTTGTGTGTATATAGTATCCGGGATATTACTACAATTCAACATGTTATAAAGAATGGCATTTTTGGAACTAAACAGTTAGAAGGGTTACGTAGAACAACTTATCTGTGTATTCCGTGCTTTCAATTTGTTATTTGCATCAATAGAGAGAAAAAGGTTTTGACAGCCGGTTGCTGTCGTAACTGTAGTCCCCTACTTCTGATAATTAGTAGAATGTTTGAAAAACAAACTCTTTGAAAGTTTGATCCGTGGCTCTAAAAATATCGAGCAAGCTCATAATCACGAGCAAGCTCATAATAACGAGATCCATCTGTGGAATGGCCAAAGATTGTTTGCCTAAAGTCTCTGATATGTTGGGAGGTAACTGCAGAACAAATGTCAACGCTGACACGTGTACAGATAGTTCACTTCAAGCGGTGCAATATTTCTGCTTTATCGGTCGTTGTTTACTCCCTCGACATTTGAATAACCAGGTATGTCTTGTAACAGCATGAGAGTAGTTCTTGTATTCAAAAGAAAAGTTACCTAAAACCTTGGCCACAAGTGTCGCTCTGGTGTCCTTCAATTTAGGCCAGAACGGTTTGATGAAATCATTCAATGTTATAGCTGACAAGCTGTTTAACCCCGATGACAGCGTGCTGGGGAAATAAAGTTATACTCATCAATACATGCATATGAGAGATATACCCACCAGTATATGCAATATCCCCGATATCACGGATGCACAAAACAGCAAGAATCCTGGGTTATTAATCAGATATATATGCGAAATATATATATATATCTCATATATCTATATAAATATATCCTTTTGACATTTTAGATGTATCACCATTGCTGCTCGGCGTCCCCGTTGAATTATCTCGACAAGTTGGATGCCAAGACTACAGTGCTTTGTCGCGTTCACAACTATTTTCATGAAACGTCTAATGAGGAGTAGCATCAATCACATCGTCACTCGACTGATAGCATCCTAGCAACGCTTTATGCGATATAAAGTCGCTAAACTTAGCCCCACTTACATGAAATCTCACCAAATTATCTGATTCCGATCCACCATAAAATTATTGAAACCATTTGGATTCGCACTGTATCAGTTTTACCTGACGTGAAATAACGTAATTTAATCTGGATGCAGGCATCCCCAAACACTCGGGTTTCCTGATTCCTATTTTCACCGCCATCACTTTATTTATACCCATTCTCATAGGAATTGGGTACATAATTACAATTCAATTTGCAATTCAAAACAGGATGAGAAGAGTTCGGGAAACTTTCCTAGGGAACGATGATTTTGCTTACCTAAGCGAAGCGCTGAATAGAGCGGCCAGGAATATTCCAGGAAAACCAGGCAAACTATAAAACAGCTCCATTACAAAGTACGGCAGGATCTAAAAGTACGAATTTTAAACCCCCTGTATCTCAAATACAAATCGACAAGTTTGTTAGGAGGCATAGCTTAGAGTGCTTATGATTTTGTAATGGATTAATAGGGTTTACATCATATTGCATTAAATTATTTGTTCATACGATTTGCCAATTAGATTTAGCGTAATTAATTATACCTCGTTGGAATTGGATATCACTCCCTCTTCAAAAGGGTCGCATCTTTTATTACTGTAGTATGCATATGCAGCAAAACCTTCCAAGGTGGCGAGAATGGCCAGTACATAAAATCCTGGAACACTACACAGGAGAACCCTGGCAATAAGAAGAGATAACAATAATGGCCATGACAAATTCACATTGTACATGTAACGTACTAATCTCAGTAAACTTAGATATAATATCACGGAATATTATATCTGAATTCAGCCCTATATAAATCCCATGCGAATCTGAAACTAAATTTGTTAGCCAACCAGGTGGCTAGCTTGTTGAAATCACGCCCACAGCAATTACACACGGTAGCACGTGGACTAATATATATAAACATTATCGAGAAACAGTATCCAAATATGGCATCATTTCCAGACAGTGTGCATGTAAACCGTCAAGATCAAAGAGTTTACTCCCGCCGAAAAGTCTGGCTTTGTTAGCCGGTAGAAAATATCAAAAGATTGTGCCGCGCGAAGATGTTAATCTCCGTGAAGTAAACGTCAATCATTGTCAGAGAGAAAAGTCAGGAATTGTCGTGATTGGCTTATTATGGTATTTCGCAGAATATCAGCGACATTTCGCACGAAGTTTTCATAGCGTTAAGTCTGGATGGTATTCCCCTGATTTACCATGTTGGCTTACCTAGATTGGTAACGTACCGGCAAAGTTCAATCAATTCAGCATTTCTGATATAAATTTTGAACAATTGATTAACACTGGTAATTGAACTCTTGTCAACATTCTCGAGAAATGCCAAGAATAATTTCGTTGAAACTTACGCTTTATTAGAGGAGAATATTTTTTGAATATTTCTAGAATTATATTACTCTGACCGTAAACATAATAACATTGCCCAATGTAGGATCCTGTTTGGGTAATTCGCTTGGCATGTTTGTAAATCATGGATGATCACTTGACCTTCAATAATGAATGGAAGTAGAAGTGGAATAGCGCTGAGTTCGGTGAGCTCACATTGGAAAACTTTGAAATACAATTTTCTACGCTGGCTTGTAATTCTACTACCTGGACTTGTTAAAGCGCTATTGTTTTATCTCTGTATAGCAAATAGAAACAAAATCAATGTGATTAGCTCTTGAGTTACGAATTCATCGCAATCAGTTCGGTAATCAACGCTGTGTTCGTGTGACCTTTGCAACATGACCCAGATAGGCAGTTCATGGCGGTTCGGAACTGACTCAGTTGAAGCTGGAAGCCTTCGAAGTACTGACTCAAATGAACGAATTAATATATTCTGATCATAACTATACGTGTGAGACAAAACATGAAAACTTTGATGAGAATTGTTTGTCATGATGGCTATCAGCAATGGTTTTGGTGCGCAGACCAATGTAATCTTGTATACGTAGTGGGTATGCAAGTTCGTCTTTCAATAAGCCAATGAAAAGGGCAATGGATTTTAACAATGATGGAAATGTTAATAAACTTGTTGGTATGTGCGAGTGTAAGATATTGCGCGATCGTGGCTGTGAGAAGAAGCAATGTTGTGGGACGTGTGTCGGAAATGACACTGGTACGTGAATGTATGTAATGTGCTGGTGTCTGATACTGAATGGAGTGCAATTGCCGAACGCCCCATACGTTTCGAATGAAAGTGTCGTCGTCTTGACCGCTCTCGCCCTTGTTTTCTGCTTCCTATTCAACGTACATAATGTATCATAGGGAATACATGCTAAAATCTTAGAGACACAGTTATATTATACACGTCTTCGTGGATTCGGTTATGGCATACACCCTAGCCAAAGAAAGCACGATGTGATAACATAGATGTGTGCCTTGTCAACAGGATTACTTGCACAAATCTATGTTCGTGACTTGAACAACATACACAAGCATATTGTGGTGAACTAGTTCAAAAGCTGTGTGAAGACCACACACTGCTTACAAAATTTAATAACATTTAGTTTCTGAGCGGCTATTTTCACAAAACCTTCAGTAAAATCTAATTGAATCCTAAAATAATAGATGACCTCGGAGGAATTCAACCTTTGATTATACAACACGAATAACAGTACCTAATTTCTAAACCTCTCACCCGTAGTTGATCCTCGTTACTCTCGTAGGCTTCATGCCTAGTCATGTCACCTCCAAGCTTTCTCCCAGAGAGATGTATCCCTGATAATTAGTTACATAGAGCTTGTCCCACATACTTCCACTACGCGATATGTCATTATTCATGTAATCATGATTAAAATATCGATCAAATAACCAAGGTTATCAGCTGGCATCAGGCTCCAAATGACACATGTGCGAAAGATGAATACTCTTATGGAGCAGACAATGCCTTCAGTTTTCCGACGACGCAATTCTAATAAAACGTGTTTGGTGATGTGAATTTTCAAATGCCTCTCTAAAATCAACCCATAGATGTTGCCCAAAATAATATCAATTTGAGTGCTTTAGGTTCAGAAACGGTCTGACGCAGTGCACAGTATTATTTACAGCATTCTGTTCCGAGATTGAGTTGGGAATGGGTGGGGGCGGTTGAGGGGCAATATAGACGATGGAAGTACATTCGCCAACCCTCAAGCGCCGGATACCACTCCATTCTATCTCACAGGCACTAGCAGACGTTCCAGTTTTGGGGTAATATATAATCGATGTCGATGGCGGAACTACCTTTTGGCGTCCCGCTGTGTTGGCATAGACACTATACGCTGCACGGCTTGTTGGTTGAAGGATATGGCAAACCAATAGAAAGTACCTCCAACAAAGGTCGTCCAAAAACTTGTCCGTATTGTGGGATCCGGGTTGAATCTGAAAACGACCAAAAAAGTTTCGCTCATAACAGTTTCCTCCCAGTTGCTGCTCGGCTAGTGATATGTTTGAGAGAGAAAGAATTAGTTGGTTGTCAACAGGAGTCGAACCCACGATCCCGGTTAAACACGTTTTTACTGGATTGTTCCTGTGATCACCGTCCTCCTCTCCCGGTGTTGCGATGTACAGAACTAGCTGAAAAAGTCTTTATGAATGTGCGCTCAGTCGGGCTGTGGGTTCGAATACTGGTGATGCCCGAGTTATTATTTCTCTCTCAAAATTCATACATACAGAAAATCATTCAGTGACTGACAACACGCCATGTCATGTTATAATTTATTGTTATTCTAGTGTAATTACTGAACAGTAAGACGTGGGAGTGTGGAAGCTGAAAGACATCCTCGCGAGCCAGTGTATCGATCGATCTATTGGGATCGATACACTGGCTTGGTTAGTTACCCATACGAGTTTTGGATATAAATAGATGAAGGAGTTTCCCCTAAATCAACCCAATCAGTGAACGCGCTAAGCTGGTTGATTAGGCCAATCTGCTGCGAGGTATGAGATGTGACAAGTTTCAATTTCATCGCGGACCAAACTGCTTTGATGTCAAGCGGAAATCGACATCGGAAGTCAAAGCAAAAACCGCAGGCTGGGGATATCGACATGCTAATTCCAAACAAGCGGGGGGGAGGGGGCGGGGGGAAGAAATCTACGAGATTGTATAATAGAGGCATCGACTCAGAACTCAATCGAATCACCAAAAATGTCCAGGTAAACCCTCTGTGAGGATTTAGGATTTACCTGGACTTGTGAAGATGGCTGAAAGAGTGCTAATCGATAGCTGTATATTCGGTATCTTTCTGGTTTCTCAAAAAAACCCTGATCAGTATTGATACTTGATACCCATAGTACAGTCCTGTCACGCAAGTGGACGATTGGTACTGTTTGAGTTTTGTTGTGTGCTGTACTGAACAAATACATAAAAAATGTAAAAAAACACCCCCAGAATTGTTGGTGTTGCTGGATGTATAATGTCAATGTTGCAAAATGCGATTGTCAGATTCTTCAAAAATGTCATTGCTGTTATCAAACGGTTATTGCGCCATCATTTCGGTTAGTATTTCTTACAAGTGCAGCTTATTTCGCCATACAGGCGTGGCTGAAATTTCAACAATTTCCAGATACGTTCTTCTGAGAGGATAATATGCAAGCTGCTAATCCCTGAACAAGAATCCACTAATACTTACTCGAACATTCGGATCCGCTTTCCCGCCACATTATAGGCCCAGAAATCTCGAATACTTTCTATATCAACCAAGGACTGTTACAAAAAATAAAAACATAACAAATTTCAGTGTCTTTCTATACTACTGATCTTTCTTTCGTGTTTTTTTTGGTTTTATTCTGAGATTAGCCCAGACAGAGAGATTATGTGCTCAATAACAAAGGTGGTGTTGATTGTCAATAATTGTTCTCGAAAAATGAAGCTTAATGACATATTAGCTGACAGTTTTTTTCTAGAACAAAATCTTATACCACCATCCACCTGCTCATCAATGTTTTACACGTTATTCCGCTTCAACGCTATTGCATAATGTACCTTTGTGAATATGGCTACAAGACCAAACACCATGATTGTCATTTGGAAAACATCGGTCCAGATGACGGCTTTAAATCCTCCCTGTCGAAAAAAGGAATTATTGGTTAAATTGGGTATTATTTTTGACAACTTTGTGGAAGTGCAGTCGGGATTTACAATGTATTTCGTTCCTAATAGAGTTTTATACAGTCAACGGTGCATCACGGGATATCAACGGTGCATCACGGGATAACAACGGTGCATCACGGGATATCAACGGTGCATCACGGGATATCAACGGTGCATCACCGGATATCAACGGTGCATCACGGGATAACAACGGTGCATCAAGGGATATCTTCCACTTTTCAAGCACTTGACTGGTCAATTCATATTTTTGTATATTAAGGTTAATGCATCGGGTCAAAGCTTAAAAATCTCGATTTTTTTTGGTCTTATAGCAGAGTACACAGTCAAACCTACAAGTTGGGGGAATAAGAAATTATGAAAATTAGTGCACTGTAGTAAAAAAAAACATGCAGGGGATTAGCGTGGCTCAAGCGATCGCCAAAAAGTGGATTTTCCCATGCTAATTTCTCTCTTGTTATTTGATGTACAAACATGAACATGGGCACAATATTCCAATCATGTAGATCTTCAAAATGTTGCCTCAAATTTTATAAGTTCGGCCCTGTTCATGAATTATTTATGATTTGGTGGATTGAGGTCGAGTTTTTGTAGATTTTTTCAATCTTCAACTTTGCACGACGATAAAATAACTTCTAGGCCCTAACTAAAAAAACTGAGGCAATCTATTTTTATTCAAATGGTAAAGTTCATTATTCCGAAAAAGCAAGTTTGTTTGATGAAAACTGAGAGAGTTTTAAGCGCGTGATTTTGAGGGCTATGCTTTTCTAAATGACATGATTTATCTTTAAATAAATTGATTCTTTTAATAATTCGAGAAAGGTTTTATTTATCTAAATTCCTTGAATCAAGGGCTTTCAGAAAATGTGTAGTTTGTTTGAATACAAAAAGCACTACCTCGAAATTAAGCAAAATCGTGATACGTACACGTACGCAACTGGGACCCGATATAGTAACCTTAAAACACCTTTTTAATTATCTTATTTCGTTGTGGGCGCTGGGAGGAGAGGCAACCGATCGAAAGCTACATTGGAATGTTTGTCCTTTCACAAACAATCCTGTTTGCATTGTAATACTCACGATAGATGTGTATATAACAGACGACAGTCCAACGATAAGGATGGAAGCCCAGATGGGGAAATGAGCAACTGTAGAAATACGTAAACAGATGGATTCATTTAACAGGTATTCAAAGTTGGCGATACAAAAGGGCTCAGCTACTATTCTTTCCTATTCTGTTCCCATCAATTGACCCCATAGGGTTGAATTCTGCATTAAAATCATTCGACAAACAAACCGATTCGTTATCTTACTTCGTTGCCTTAGCTTGCTTATTATCCGATAGAATGGTATCGAGTTCTCCTTTAAAAGGATTTTTCGAAGTTTAATACACAAGTGAAAATTGTCATCGCGAATATTATATTCCGAGAGGCTTCGGTCCTATTCGATTGAAATATTGGATATCCATGAGAGCTATTTTCTCAAGTATAACGCTGAGGCCATATCTCGTCTCGTTTCCATTATGCATATATTTTCTTCTGGACTAACAGTTCAGTTTAGCCTAGGCCATTGTTGAATCTCTATTATTATACCATACGTCATCTGAAAAATAAGGTATACGAATCCAAGAGATAATGTTTTCTTTCGATGATCAACCTCAGTCTCTTAGAAAGTAGAAGGTAACAGAAAGGTCGCTCTCTGATCGTGCAAGGTCTATATTCCAGGATATGTAATGTTAAACACAACGCACCCCCGGTGTCGTTGTGCCTATCAACGTAATGTACCTGACATAATGAAAAGACACGGTAAGATACATGCACTATAAGCATATTTAAATTCGGCAAGAATGTGCAGGATGTACTTACCAGCGTCAAGGGCAATGGCTGGACCATACAGAACAATTCCCATATATATGCACTGGAAGAAAGATAAGCATATTCTATAGTTGCCAAATACATTAGATCAAATGCATTATTCCAAATATATTAGCTATTGGCACGCACGGGGACATTTGTATTAGGGAGGATATCTTCATCAGCGAGTGCTATCGGTGCGCATGCAACAAGTTTAATCAGGATAATATTACAACAGTCGATTGTTTTGCAAAAAATATATTGATCAAGTAAAAATGGCAAGCTCTACGGTTAGGTTGTTTGTTCCAACTAAATGTACTTTAGTGTGCACTCTAAATTATTTTCGTTTAATGTGTGCCATAAACGTCAAGTAATAATTCAAACTCGTTGCTCCTGTTATCTCTGAATAGCCCATTCTCTCAGCATATCTAAACTATCAGATACTATTTTCTGTGGGGTTAACATACCATGTTCTCTTTTCAGTAACATAATTTCGCATCGGTTTCTTTATGAACATAATAGAATGTAACTGAGTGAAGTATTCATTGTACCCGCAGAAGGATACTTACATTTTTCACAATGCCCAAGAGTGAGCCAACCTTTTGGACGACTCGAGAGTTGTACCGCATCAGTAAATACTGCCAAAAGAAAGAACCCATATGGAAAAAAAGAAAAGAAATATATTGGATTGATGACATAAAAAAATATTCCCGCTAGTTGCGAAGTACATACTATTCTTGCTAGTTATTATATTGAATCTCATAGATGGTGATGGTTAACTCCCTTAACCCTATCTGGCCTGGGCTTTTTGGGACCTGTCCAGGCCGAAGTGGGTTTGGGGGGGGGGAAGCAAATGAATCCCTAATCATTCTTCGTTCTCCTTGAGCTAGGGACTGAAACTTACCACACTATACCCTTGGGTAAAGCTCTACCAGTGACAACCCCCTACATCCGACCGTCGCCAGCCGGTGAAACGGCGGCCAGCCGGTGGGGCTATTTTCGCAATACAGGCGAGGTGGTGTTAGCAATTTGGATTTCTTTCGCATGTCTTGTGAGGTTATGGGCAATATTAATGAATATTCATTCATCCGAAATAACAGTCGTCATTTTAATCGCTCGGTTATGTAGCAGAATGCATTGTACTTAAAGATATCGCTAATAACTGACACTAATCGGTAATGATTATCATGCGTAATTATTCCGTATTCAGTGATCTTTGTATGTCACCCAAACTTCAATGAATTTAATTCGCGTAAGTACTGATATTTTTGGGAAGTCACACCATATGCATCTATCCAGGCTACGATAAACAGCATCAAGAAAAGTGCGTAGCATGCTCGTGCTGTTCACCGTTGCCTGGATAGACGCACATGGTGTGACTTTTTAATTAATATCAACGCTTACGCCAAATAAATCCATCGAAGTTTGGGTGACATACAAGGAGCATTGAATAGGGAATAATTTCTCATGATAATATGTATCGATAATTGTCAGTAATCAGCGATAAGAACAATTTGAAAACGAAACTTCGCTAGAAAACAGCATCGCTCCGCGTTTTCGTACGATATCTTTAAGTACAAGGCGTTCTCATATGTAACCAAACGATTGAAATGACGACTGTTATTTCCCATGAATGACTATCCATTAATATTTTCCATGACCTCAGCAGAAATGTGAAAGAAATCCAAATTTCTAACACCATCTCACCTGTGTTGCGAAAATAGCCTCACCAGCTGACCACCGTTTCACCGACTGGCGACGGTCGAATGTACGCGGTGGTGACGTCATTTTCAAAACGGCATTTTTTGGTCGATTTTTTTGCCAGATTTTCGAAATTTTTATTGATGCAATTGCTCCGCCAAAACAGCATGATAAATAAGCAAAAATTAATGAGATGTGAAATAAAATAGTTTTCGATCACTTTTCTGGTACCCACGTGGCCGCCATCTTGAGTTTACCCATGCTCCTCTAATCGGGGGGTTATGCAAATAGGCTCAAAATGACCCCAATATGATAAACCATAAAGTCGCGGAGTGTAAGCTCAGAGATAGCGCAGAATGTTTGGTTGGGTGGGAGGGCATTTTGACCAGGCCTGGTAGGGTTAAGGGTACACTTATTGTGTGGCAGCATGCAATCAAATGTCATGCAATCAAACATCGTTTGTCAAGAATCAACTATCATCTTAGCTTGCTGAGGGCATTTCACGTTTCACTTAACACTACCCTTAGCTTATCTCTATGCTTCCGCATGTATTTCACACGGCGCCACCTATCAGCCAAAAAGGACAAATATCTAGAGGGAGATAATCCTGTTCGAAGTTGTTCTCCGTGCTGGCCACTGAAATCGTCCGTCTCATATGCTCGTCGGTTGTATCTTCAAGATGTGGTCAAGCAACATGTTTGAGGAAATCGCTGAGAAGTTCCACATTGAAACGTTAAATGACGTTCAGAGCAGGGCGATTGACTGTTTTAAGGAGAGTAAAGACAGCTTGATATGTGTTAGAACAGGACGAGGTAAATCATTGTGCTATTAAGTACTACCGCTCACGTTCGATGAGGCAATGATTGTTCTGTTAGGAGGTGTGTCTTTCCTGCATGGTACTCGGCGTATGACTAATCCGATGGCCTCCTACACGGGGCAAATCGTCTGTGCCCATTTAGAACACATAATACACGCAATTTAAAGCCCCGTTATCGCATGGCTACGAGCAGAAGTTTCTACGTATGATCGTACCATGCGTTCGGATGTCAACTACCTACTTTTCACAACACTATCTAGAGCATTTTTTATGAATTGAACTTTAGTCTATCAATATCAATAACACCAATAGTATCTTTAACACACATGTATGGCGTTGCTCTCATTATTTTTTCGTGATATCAATCTTTCGTATAAGTTCATCTCGGTGTACGGCACAGTGTGAAGTCACACCTGTGGTGTACAAATCTGAACTGCATATTTGTGGTTGCCAGCTAATAACACTGTGGTTCACTAAATTGATCGCGTATACTCACTACCACTGGTAAAGTTTAATGAGATTGGTCAGCAAGCAGAAATGTAGTTGGGCGGGGATGACAGTCTTATAAAATTAGTAAAGATGGCTTAAAATTGTTATAATAAATAATAATCTGTGTTCCACCCACAAGAATGATCTATTTATAATCTACGTGATATTGGAGTGGTCAAGGAACATTTTCTTGGCTTCCCATGTTGAACATTCGGGTTTCGTATACTGATTTGCCCAGGCGGATGGTGGACAAGAATAATAACAAAACAATTTACACCAATAAATCAGATTTAAATTTGAGAGCTTTTCGGTTTGAATCCCGCAGAAATTATTAACTCGAAAAATATAGTTTCCTCGTCGGCAACACGTCTGTCAAGTTCAAAGGAAAGGGATGATGATTGGGAATCATTTTGATATATAAATACATGTAGCTGTACGGATGTAACTATCCTGACCAAGCACGCCGTCGTTTAATAATAGTACGTATTTTTTAGTACGTATTTTGTCAACATCTATACTCTCTCTGCAGTAAGTGTGTTTGTCGGTATGTATTATCGTAACTTATTTCTTACCCTGATGTAATGTTTCCGTGTATAGAATAAACAGTGTATTAACAAAATTGCCCGCCCTTTTGTTCACATTATGATGTTTGATTAGCACGGCACACGGCAATCGCTTCCAATATTATTTAGAAGGTGTCAAAAGAATGGGTCGGCACAATAAATGTTAACTCGGAAAGTATTCGCATCTATTTATATTTGGTTATATTGAATTAGTATTCTTCATCAAGCCTCGATGCTCAGTATATTAATTTTTTTGATGGGGGGGGGGGGGGGGATAGAACAATGCCCTTGGGGTTTTATTCCCGCCAAATTGTACAATTGGCAACATTGAAGACCATTTATTTATTACTATTCTGTTCTGTGTCCCATTGATGTATATTATTGTTTCAATTTTGGTGAATAAATTCAGCTGAAACATTCCAGTATAACCACGGGATCATGGAAATGTCTCGCACCGAATTTGTCAATATATCAAAGATCAAGGTCACTCTGACCTGAACATTCGAATGGAAGTTATAGAATCGCAATGTTTTGCGAATGAATATATAAGACTGTCGCAAATCAACATGGAAGTCAAGGTCAATTTGCCCCCAAAACCAGGCAATCGCTGAAAATGAACGTTCATTTTAATGGATACCTTTTTCAGAGACTTATTCAAGAAACTCTGAGGCCGAATGGTCGAGGCCAATTTCACTGAAAAAATTTAAATCACAAAATTCAGGAAGTCAGTTAAAAATTACATGTTTTGTATGAATGCATTATGGGATGTGATGTTAAGTATACCAAGATTGAGGTCAAAAATGCAAGGTCAAATACCACCAACAACTCAACGAACCACGAAAAACATTAAAAACTTATATATTTCCTTTTAATGGCGTAGCCCATAGTTTCATTCAGGATCTAAAGTATGGGGTAAAACTGTTTCACCTTTGAAAATCGACAAAAAAACAAAACGATTTAGCCCATTACGACAATTAAAAGCCTCCTTTCCGATATGACCAGCTATTTAACACTGCATAAACATGACGCGGGTATTCATAGTGTAATAACGTAACAAAAGCTTCGATCATACATCACCAGAAATATAATACGAGATGGTAATGCGCTAGCGTGTATTGAAATCGCTACGTCATTTTGGTGATTTTAAAAACTAAAACCCTTCACGTGCATTGATAAAAAAAACTTCTGGAAAACCGTGATTGAGATTCAAAATAAAAAAATTTGTAAGATTTTTTTTTATAACATATGATAACAATAATATACCAAAAATAAGAATAAACAATATCTAAAGACCGTAACCACATATGCTATATAAAAGTAACACATTATTAAATTTAATAAATATATGAAACAGAGCGATAAATCCGGCGTTAACATTAAACACGCGGACCTTGCCATGGTTTTGAAAGTACTATGTGACAGATGTAGATCAAGACTTGGTTTTTATGTAGATATTTCTCTGAAAGTGTTCATGTATCTCTGTATGACTCCCATAATATAACCTGGTATTTAAAAAACATTCACTCGGTTGGGATTTAACATAAAACAGTGTAAATTTCTGGTGTACATCTGTGGTGGGATAAAAAAGAGTTGAGAAAGAAAACCGGAACAGCCATAACAATTATTTTCACAACTGTATAACAACATAGTATGAAAAATCCTACTCCATTGACAAAGAACGAAGAGATTACAAAGTTGATATATAGATGACCTCCGAGTCCCTTCAATCATAGTTTGTTGTTGTTTACTCAAGTGGCCAGAGAACAGATGCGTACTCTAAAATACTTCTTACGTGAGTGATATATAAATATTTTAGAGAATGGAGGTCGGAAAATAATTTACAACTTCTCTTAACAAAACCCAACATTCTACAAAGTTTGTTCACTGTCATTGATGAGGTGTGTTCACTGCAGCTCAAACTATGAGTGAGTAAAATTCCCATGTTTTTAATTCTAAAAAACTCTTTATAGATGGGTAACAACTATGACGTAATTAAAATGGATTGCAGTTGTCTTATTGGTTCATTTTTCTGCTCTTATGGGGCTACAAAATGGTGATTTGTCAATTTCTTCAAAACACTTTACTTTGCGCTTTACTGGTGGTTCGATAGTGTGATAGGCCTGACCATAAACTTGCCGCATCTTAGATTCAACGGTTGGAAGGTGCAAAGTGCTTCCGATGTTGAAAATTATGCCTCCGACATTCTCCAAGTTCACTCTTAGTCGATTTCAACAAAAAGAAAACTTGTAAATGGCTAACAAATGAATCTTCAATAATATTCCCTACTCCCGTACGGATTCCCCGCCCTCACCCACTGGAAAGGCTCAGTTTATCTGGTATCTCTACGGATTCCCCGCCCTCACCCACAGGAAAGGCTCAGTTTATCTGGTATCTGTACGGATTCCCCACCCTCACCCACTGGAAAGGCTCAGTTTATCTGGTATCTGTACGGATTCCCCGCCCTCACCCACTGGAAAGGCTCAGTTTATCTGGTATCTGTACGGATTCCCCGCCCTCATCCACTGGAAAGGCTAAGTTTATCTGGTATCTGTACGGATTCCCCGCCCTCACCCACTGGAAAGGCTCAGTTTATCTGGTATCTGTACGGATTCCCCGCCCTCACCCACTGGAAAGGCTCCGTTTATCTGGTATCTGTACGGATTCTCCACCCTCAGCCACTGGAAAGGCTCAGTTTATCTGGTATCTGTACGGATTCCCCGCCCTCACCCACTGGAAAGGCTCAGTTTATCTGGTATCTGTACGGATTCCCCGCCTCACCCACTGGAAAGGCTCAGTTTATCTGGTATCTGTACGGATTCCCCGCCCTCACCCACTGGAAAGGCTCAGTTTATCTGGTATCTGTACGGATTCCCCGCCCTCACCCACTGGAAAGGCTCAGTTTATCTGGTATCTGTACGGATTCCCCACCCTCACCCACTGGAAAGGCTCAGTTTATCTGGTATCTGTACGGATTCCCCGCCCTCACCCACTGGAAAGGCTCAGTTTATCTGGTATCTGTACGGATTCCCCGTACGGATTCCCCGCCCTCACCCACTGGAAAGGCTCAGTTTATCTGGTATCTGTACGGATTCCCCGCCCTCACTCACTGGAAAGGCTCAGTTTATCTGGTATCTGTACGGATTCCCTGCCCTCACCCACTGGAAAGGCTCAGTTTATCTGGTATCTGTACGGTTCCCCGCCCTCACCCACTGGAAAGACTCAATTTATCTGGTATCTGACGGATTCCCTACCCTCACACACTGGAAAGGCTCAGTTTATCTGGTATCTGTACGGATTCCCCGCCCTCACCCACTGGAAAGGCTCAGTTTATCTGGTATCTGTACGGATTCCCGGCCCTCACCCACTGGAAAGGCTCAGTTTATTTGGTATCTGTACGGATTCCCCGCCCTCACCCACTGGAAAGGCTCAGTTTGTCTGCTATCAGTTTTCTAAGAAAGTATGGTATCTCCCTGGTTTTATGACCTATTCAGCAAGAATTTTATGTGTTTAGTATTATATAGCAAAATGAGGAAAATTTGACTTTAGGAAGTTTGATTTATTGTGCATCAAGCAAGAACGAATTTAAATTTTCCTATGTATTCAGCGTCATGGCTTTTACGGTGTATACATGCGTTTGACTGCCATATCTTTTTAACCCTACCTGATTGGGTGGGGGGCACTTTCCGACCTCCCCCCTCCCCCCTCGGCCGTTGTTTTTTTGCTCCTATCTCCGGAACGACAAAACATCGAGAGCTGAAACTCAGTGACTTTTTAGATTACCATATTGGGGTCATTTTGAGCCTATTTGCATGACCCCTCGAGTAGAGGACCATGGGCAAATTTAAAATGGCGGCAATGTGGGGTATCAGAAAAGTGATGTTTTCGTCATATTTTTTCAAAAATTACGCAAAATTCAGCATGTTGATTCAACGCGGTTCTATGCCTTTTACTGAAACCATATGTCTTAGTATCGCCAAATAACACCCCCCTGATTCGTTCCCCCTCCCTCCCCTTTCCCATTAACCCTACCATGCCTGGGGGGGGGGCAAAATGCCATACCCCCCCTCCTACCAAACTTTCTGCGCTATCTCCGGAATGACAAAAAACGGAGAGCTGAAACTCCGTGACTTTATAGGTTGTCATATTGGGGTCACTTTGAGCCTATTGGAAAGGTTGGTAAACCTGTTTTTTTTATTTCTTATCAGAATATTATTTTGCTAACTTATCATGCAGTTTTTGCGAAGAAAAAAAATAAAAAATTCGAAAACTCTTACCGAAAAATCGTCCAAAAATACTTTTTACGAAAATGACGTCACAGTGACGTCATCATGGCGGCCATCTTGGATTTTTTACGTTTTCTTGTAGAGCCTGACCCAAAGATATAGGGTGCACTCCACACTTGCCACGGTTTCGCACAAAGTGGCCCCTACCTAAGTTTATAATAAGAAAGGTCGCCCAATTTTGACAGCATGATAATTCTTCTTACCTTTCTACTAACTGATATCTATAGTATCACCCTGCTGGACGTAACCATTTCTCCAAACGAGGATATAACAATTGCTTTTTGATCGCACCCACTCGCTACTATAGAGTTAATCGTGTCCGGAATTGAATATCTGGCGGGCCAAATTCCGCACTTTTTCGGGAAGCGAAAATGATGATTCCTTTATGGCGATAAAATTTTACAAAAAACGAGTAGGTCGACTCCCTGATTTTGGCCATTTTAAATTGTCCTTTGGACGGGAAACACTTTAACATACATAAAAAGAAAATCATTTCATACGTTTTCTCTGGGTTTGCGGGTAGAATTTGACACATTTTCATATATTTTATGGAGTTTTTCAGAAAAGTTGAAGGTTTAAGGAGGATTGCACGTCTTTCCTTTTCAATTTCAATAGCTCACAAGTCTCCTGAAATAATGGCACGAGTGTGCCCATTTAGAAAATATATACTTTTACGGGGTTATTGTTAAAGATTTTACATCTGTTTATGTCCGAAGATCCGAACCCATGCCTGTTTTTAGCCGCACATCATTTAGGTGTGGAATGCACCCATAGTGTGGTAAGTTTCAGCTCTCTAGCCTTAACGATATCGATAATATAGGGGAGAGGCACTTTTCGCTCCCAGGCTGCGGTACACCCCAAATCGCCAGATAGGGTTAACGAGTATGGTGACCCCTCATTTTGTTTTCATGGATCATCTTCTCTTAACCTGATGAAAAACTTCTGAAATTTGAAAAAAAAATTCAACCTCTAAAAATGATCCTCCTCTACTGCCTTAAACGAAAAAGACTTCAAAAATGCAGTGTTGCTAAGGCGTTTCTAAATGACTCCCATATACCTGTTTTCCTGCTAGACCATACGGCAAAATCGGAGTTCACATCATTCGGGACATTTTGTATCGTTCTGGATACGATTTGGAGCTACAGTCATTGCAATAATCATAGAGAGAATGCAAATACCGAATATATAGGTCATGACATTAACATTTAATTCTTTAATTTGAAAGAAACGTTGTTCTGTTCTTAAATGTGTTTGAATGATGATTATGTCAGGTTGCTGACATTCGATAAGAAATGCACAATTTCACAATTACTCTGGTAAGTGATGCGATCAAAATATGTGTTTGATTGCGTGTGGTGCAAGGTGTACAGTCACATCGCCATTTCCGATCCAGTGTCAGTTCCGACCCAGTTCCCAAAACGTTGCTTCTTGTCATAACCAAGATCACCCGAAATCTTAAACATTTGGTGCATTCGAACAAGTTGATCAATCTTCCAATCATGGTTAAATTAGATGATGTATTCACTGGATTTATCAAGAGATAGTTTTACAGACCCACTTTATACGCAAGACTATACATCGGTCTGAGAACAAACGCCATGGCCCACTGTCATGAAAAAACAAACACTGTCGTCTGCTGGCGCTTTCGACCAAAGTGTTGATGTTTTGTTTCTCACATATAATTATCATATGTTACTACGTATCTGTAATAAATTTATTCACGCAAGTGTCACTTTAAATACTACCCGCCCCATCGTTGACAATAACTGACGGAGTCAGTTCCGAACCACCATCATCCATGGATGGCCAAGCTGGGTCGTACCACGGCCTGAAAAGGTTTTGCGAACGCATCGTTCACTACGTGATTTCGTAACTTGAGTACTGATTCGCATCGCATTTCCTTAATCTGCTAGTTGGGATAAATAAAACTACCAGCGAATTAACATTTTCTCCGGGGAGTAAACGCTCATAAGTCACCGGAGATATTTCAGTGTCCAACCTGTCTTGCCAATATGATCAGCTGGACCATGTCACTATCACCCTCCAACCCGCATTTTTGACGCCAAATATACACTTCTGAGATGAAGACATGCAAAACGAAATATCCAATTAGGGAAAAGTTATCATGTTGACGATTACATTTGTATGTATCTGGGTCAAAGGTCAATGCCAAAACGAGGCTGGATTGGAACTGGCGACAGTGGGTCGGAACTGACATCTCTTACAAATGTAATCTTATATTCCCTACAGTTCAGTTCATCACCAGCTAAGTTTCTTTGGTAATAATTGTACTGCGATCCTGATATTGATTTGCCAATCAAACCATTTGCTTTTGAAACAGGTGGAAAATTTCACTTTGGTGGGTCGGAACTGGCGACGCGACTGTACCATTTGAAGATCGGAACAAGATTTAATACGATGGCCGAGATGCTTGAACATAGTATCCGTCCTGTCACCCCACTCCCTCCCGTCTTCCACCCACCTTATTGAACCTTTCCACGTATCATACCTCATATCATATATTGATTACTGAAACTTTCTGACTTTACCGCTTTTATATCGGGATCATTTTAAGCATATTTGCGAGAATCATGAACAATTCAAGATGCCGGTCATGGTATATTAAAAATTTACGTGTGTCACCGTTTTTCTGTGAAAAAAATATCCGGAAAATACTTTCAGAGACCTATGCATTTGAGTGCTAATTTCGTCTTAGGCCCAAAAAGATCAACATCATGGCTTGATTTGCTTTTAAGGAAAGATTTGAGGTTAGATTTTTCGAATTTATAATTTTTGTAAAAACAAATGCATTATAAATTAGTGGATAATAATGTGATGTGAAATAAAATAGATTTGCCATCTTTTCCTCACAGAAAAGCAGAAACTTTTTGGTATCAACGTGACCACTATTTTGAATTTACACATGCTCCTCTGTCTGGGGGGATAAAATGCTCAAAATTACCCAAATAAGATAAACTAAAAAAATCAAGGAATGTAAGCTCTCAGCTCAAGCCTGGTAGAGTTAATGCGATAGAGATACGCCCAATGAATAAGATAAATTTCCTTCTCCTCGCATTAGGGATAATGAAAATATATTGGGGGAGGAGGGCGGGGGGGGTGCATGTGCTGAATGCAGCCCATACCCCCACCCCACCCTCGCAACCACAGTGCATCAGATGCGCCGTATCTGGATTATTTTACACCTACAATCTTTCGCTGAGGAAATATGTGGTTGTGTGGACCTGAAAAGAAATTAAGCTTCCAAAGTTAACAACACTACATATCGACCGATATCAATAATACTAAAAATATTGTTTTATATGACCCGGACGTCTCATAAACTTTCTTGTCATATTGGCGAAACATGTCAGTTTTTTCAGATGTATTTGCTTACACTCCACGATCCTGTTGTCCGCCATAGTGTAAACCGACGGCCAATGCAAACGCAATTTTACAAAAAATAGACCGGGTCAATATAATATTTATAGACCGGCTTTGAACAATATAGAAAACTAGCAAAAGCTTAGTGCCGGCGAATGATCCAATGAGGAAAGAGTAACACACAGTCATATATTAAGCACATATAAGCTCAACACAGACAGGGAGGCAAGGGAGTTATCAGTGTCAATATAACAGTTAATGTAGGGATAATAATATTGACTTTGGACATTAGAAAAAGTAAGAAGAAGGCCACATGTTAGATAAAATCTAGGATACAGAGCTGTTTACTTTAAAGGACATTGGCAACATATTTGACATAATATTGAGTACCTATGTCATGTCAAACTTTCTATTGAATAGCACAAGGGTTGGTTGAAATGCTGATTCAGAGCAATACTGACTGAAGTGTTAATATATGTTGATAGCTGAATGCGTTTGATGCAATTGATATTCGCCAACTCGTCTTAATGGCACCATTCGAGTTGCTTGATGTAACACGATGAACTAGAGAGTAAACATATTTTCATGCATTCCAATGACTCGCAATATGGAAGAAGAAGACACCATGCAACTAACCATGCATTGTCTAAAAGAGTACAACTTTGCTGCTTTCCATGCGAGCTTGCATCCAGCTCTCTGTCCCAACCTATGACTTAAAAATGGATGACTGATGCACCTGATTTTGTGTTCGCGGCTGGCATCCATTCTTCGTATGTTAATGTATCCAGAATTCGAAATGCCAGACTCATTGAGATTTCAACTCTCTAATCATGCTAATTGCCCTCTAATTTATCGTATGTTTTCGCAAAATATTAGTGTGAAAGTTCTGCGACCATATTAACTAGAACATTGGACCCAGCTATGAATGTAATGTAATTAGTTTTCGGTGAGAAAGAAATAGGAGAAGTGGAAAAAATGAAAATCAGTTAAAAACAGGCTGATGATAAATATTATATCACTGTGTGATCAGGGCAGTATTAAATGACATTCTTTTTCGTTAAATCAAGTTCTGAAAATATGTGTATAATTCCCCCCCCACTCCAAAAAAAACATATTTAACGCTTTAACTTTAATATAGATAACTAAGATATAATCGTGATGAAGTGGTTACTACTACTGGGTCGGACACCCGGAGTATTCAATCTTGACTGATATCTCATGTCGACGGTCTTTAATTTACAAAAGATATACATTTGCACTGGAAAGACTCTTGGAATATTCCACTAAATGGACGCCAAAAATCTGTCATTGTTCCCCTGTCCACATTATTGAACGAACGTTTGAGTTAAACTCGATTATTCGCAGGACAGATTCGAATTATATTTTCACATTAATTATGAATGAGGAAAGTTGTTTTACCTCGTACGAGCTGGTTATTTTCAATGGATGAATCAGTGGAACAGTAATCCAAGCAGCCAAACCATTAGAAGTGATGATACAGACGAATGTGAGGATAGTCGGCAGCCCGTATACATAAGACTCAGCCGGATTGCCCAGAAGAAATATCGACGACATATAGGTGACCACCAGGGACAGCGAGACAGGAAACACTCCCATGGTCCGATCTCCGACGAGATATTTCTGTGTAGACTTTTGACCACCTCCGGACAAAGCATGGTAGATACCAATTCCGAGCGATATTGCTGTAGTCACACAAAATACGGCATAGTCCGCCGGATGAATGCTGAAATTTGACATCGCTATCTTATACACAGCTGGCTGTTTTAGCCTACCCTAGTTTAACTGCTCAAAATGAATCATATTGTCCGCTTGCGAATAATATTTGCTTTATATACTCTCGCAAGAGTTTTTTCTGATTAGCAAACACTCTAGTGTAGGTAGCAGCCATTGGGTCAAAATCTGGAGATAAGAAATCATTCATTTGCCATTACACAAACTGCACAAATGTGTCTCCGTAATAATATTAAATTAACTGATGCGTATACTTTTATTGACAATTAAATTCGTGCAATAATGAATTAAATCACTGAAGAACCATTAGGAGTTGTCTGCCCTAAAAAATGTACCATGCGAATACGTGAACCCATATCACAAACATGGCCGATATTGTATCTTATTAGAGTAATTAATGAGTTGTGGGACGTCATTGGGTAGACAGAATGAGCACCATGATTCATTAACTCATTTCGCTAATTATATAACACGCTGAGTTTGTGAACTGTATTTTAAATAGGTAAACCACGGCAATGGTAGTGCTGTATTTGTATGGATGTATGAACCATATATTACTCTGTACTCTATATGGACACTATTCAACAATGTTGGACAGTCCAAAGGTCACAGTACTGACAGCTTGGCTTTCGAGGTTTTGAATAACCGATTCAACGGCTGACCCGTGATCACACAGAAAATAGTTACGTGTTATGAATGGGTATAATGACACAAGAGGCTGCCTCATTTTCGAAAAGTAAGATTACAAGCGTCTAGTCCGTCATTCATACTCCAGCCGTCGTCCATTAGAGAATATCCGCGTCCATAATCCAAAGACCTATTCCATATTCCATATAACAGTATTAGCACCAAATTCAAAAAGACAATCATAGTATACATAAACATAGGCTTGTTTCCTGCAAGAGAGAAGCGGTCAACAGTTTTCAATGATGCCGGCAAGACATCATGATGTTCCAAAAATATCAAATCCGTATCGCTGATCAGTATTCTTAATCCATAATATTCGTTGTAAAGTCATCATCTAAAGAATGATGTATCTCAGTCACGCTTTGATTGTGACTGTTCATATGAGTATACCATGAGGATCTTGAAGTACATGGGTTCATACGGCTCCTAGCCCCGGGTTAAGCGGAATTAGACACAAGTTACGAGTCTGCCAGGTACATCAGAGGCATCGGAATTAGACACAAGTTACAAGTCTGCCAGGTACATCAAAGGCATCGTATAACTACCACAACAACACGAATCTCATTTGAGATCGTGACCTGACCGGGAAAGCTCATGTAGCTTATTCAGGTATGGCTATCCAGGCAGCGAATGTTTGTAAAAAGTTCATATTCTGACCCGTGTTCTTGCAGTTGAAACAGTGCAAAGTTCAATGAGCCTGTATGTGTAAAAATAACATTGTTTGGGCAAATTACGTCAGATTTTCGCTCTGTATATGTTTACCGTGTATGTCTGCAAGCAGATACAACAGTCATGTTTCTCAACGGAATTCAGTTCGTTCCGCATGAATCACTGAAATGTGCAATACTACAGCTCCAGCAGCCATATCAGCCTAATTGTAGCATGAATGTTTTATAATGACATTATTGTGAATTTTAAAAACAATACTCATTTTATGATAGAGAATATTATTGGCTCAATTCCACTTGCTCAAACTTCTCATCAGCGAATTTCGTTAGTGACATCATATGAAGATGTGGATCGCAGGATGACAAACGTTGTGAAACAGGATATAATACGCAAAAAAGATAGAGCGAGAAGGATCTCCTCAAGTTGGACTATGGAAATCCGAGAAACACTCATTTCACCCATTTGTTATCATCAGGCCAAAAACGCGGACGTATTATGTGATGGCGCTTTCTGTCCCTGTGCCTGACCGTTCGTGTCCGGGCTATATCTCTGTGGAATTTTGTAAGTGGATACAGTTGGGTCCTGGTCAGAGGTCAAAGTCCACTGTGACTCAAAAATCAGGAAGTCGTTAAACTTGCATCTTTTTCTTGAGAGGATACATTATTGGGGGATATGTGTTGAGAACAAACATAGACGTCAAAAGGTCAAGGTAACACAGGCTGAACTCCAAGAGATATTTGAAAATCTCGATTAGCTGTTATAACTCACATAAGAGCTGTGTAATTGACAACATTAGATGTGTACCACCAAGCCATGGTTAAAAAGAAACTTATTCGTTTCCGCCAGAATTTGCCATTCCGCCTATGAAATGAGGAAATATTTATCATTGTGCATGTTAGAATGGGGTTAATGATCATCTTAGTGAATGTTATTGTTCTCATCAAAAAACGGTCTAAAACATCGAAACATCGATAATATTAGCTGAGTTGGCAATTAACCACTAAATAAACGATTCACCCTGCGCTATTTGTTCAGTCCATGGAGGTGGATTGTTATCAAACTCCAGGAATACCTCGTGCTTATGGAGAATACGAAACTTATTCTGATTGAAATGTCAAAAGGCAAAGGGGGAAAGAAAACCTTTGAAAAACAAATTTTTGACATAGATTTCGTCTGATGACGAAGTCCATATTGCCAATTTAGTTTTCGTTACAATTACAATACTCGCGGGTAGCTGGTAATATCTTTATGCAGACTGACGAATATTCAAAGAGGCCTGCATGAAGTATTCATCTCCATCTAGATCTACGTCAGGAGATAAATCTACGGCTGGTGGCTTTAAGCCTACCGGGCCGACCTCTATACCAAACTTTCTACACTATCTTAGAGACGATAAAATGCTTAGAGACAACTCTCCGAGACTTTACAGCTTCTCATATTTGTGTCATTTTGAGCATATTGGCATATTGACTCTCCGATACTTTATAGCTTCTTATATTTATGTCATTTTGAGCATATTTGCATATCCGTTTGAGCAGGGAATCATGGATGGAATCAAAATACCGGCCACGCGGGTACGTTGTTTTTTTTTGTAAGTGTTTACCGTTTTACGCAAAACTGTCCAAACTAATTTTATTTCACAGGAACTAATTATTTAATAATTTCTTGTGTACTTTTCATGGAGAAAAATAGCATAAATTAGAATCGAAAAATCTGACCCAAAATACCTCCCTGAAAATGCATATTCAGAACATGACGTCATCAGAGTGGCTGTCTTAGTTTTACATCTTCTGGTAGAGCTTTACCCTAAGACATGATCTGTGAGGTTTAAGTCCATTCGTCTAACAAATAAATAATATATTATGGCCCCTCCCAAGAGATAGGGCACGATATGTTAACCCGATTCAGGTCAGTTCATCCAAGTTACCCGAAAAGCGTTACCAGTTTTTTCCACTTATCTGAGATAAATTGAAATTGACCTATTTGTTATCATGTGATTTCGCGGCTCGGCATCTCTTTTCTTCACTTGCGTTTTTGTTTGTGATTTCTGCATTACAGCGAGTGGACTATGGCGAGCCGTGTTGGTATTTATTTTTTTATATTTTTATATAAAAATATCGATTTTTGAAAGTCGAGTGCTGAAATGTCCTACCCACCACTATCTTCCGAAAAGCCGCGTGCCGGAATGTCGCTTGCCGGAATGTATGACACCTTGTGTCAAACAATTGCAATACTGTACCTGGAGTCGGGTAGTGCACGACAATTATTTGTAACTTAACTATTATGATGAGCATATACGTACAGTGGGACCTAATTAGACTATGAATCTATATCTGTCCAGACACACATTACATGGTTTGCTATAATTGTTTGAGTGACGGCCTAGCAGTGAGACAGTAAACCATCACCCTTTTATGGACTGTTAATACCTTCATTCTGGCACAAGCATTTGATGTGAACTTATTATTAAATGCTTACATAAAGATATGGATGTACATAAACTCATTGCTATTTGCGTCAGAGTGGTGACTGTTAAAGGCGGAGTTAGTGATTAACCCTACTAGGCCTACCTTATGCCTGGAACGACACACAATTGAAACTTGACACTCCGTTCTTGGATATTTTTACATTTTCTGATAGAGCTTGACCAAAGGGTATAATGTGGTAAGTTAGGGTCTCCTAGTTCAACGGGTAGAAAAATATTTAGGAGGTGCCGAAATAGCCACTCAGCCCAGGACATATCCCCCACAAAAAAACGAAAGCCGGGTAATATAGCGAGTTAGTAATGCACAACAATCTTGTATCGTCTCGAACGGAATTCTCTTACCATGTTCTCAATACTCAAGCCAACTAATTAATTCGAATTTAAAGCGCATGCAAGCACCTCTAAAATTTCTTTAACAAATCTAGGAAGTTAACAAGTTGAAAGTGTATCATTAAAAATCGCCTCTTGCTTTGTCCATCAGATACACTGTCCCGACTTTGTTTTGTCCAATTTTCTCTCCACAGAGGAGTCATGCATGGTCTTTAACAGAGAGTCAACGAATAACTTCAAATGACAGGCAGTTTTGCAACTTATTGAGCACTGTGCGTGACGGCTTGAATGATCGCCAACACCCGACATGATATATAACTAAATCTAAGCAGGAAATTCACAAAACTGCCGAAGTGGTTGGTACGTTATATATTTACAGATACTAGACGTTTATGGTAGGCCGTAGGGGACAAAAATCGCCATTTGGTGTAGACACATATTATTAGCCAATCACAGAGCTGTTTTACGTGTTGACATTGGTTATTATGTCTTCATACAATTTAATTCGATATCATATCGAATTATTTTATATCCGTATACATATTATTTAGATACTGCATCAAATATTTCGATGCTACATCAAATTAATTTGTATCCCCATTCAAATCATTTCGTATCCTTGTACATATTATTTATATATGGCATCCCAATATTTAAAAGTGTGGTTGGCCACAGAGGACAAAAATGGCTATTTGGTGTAGACACATTTCAGTCAATCATATAACAGTTTTATGTATGTCATACATGTACATAATTCATTATATATGTCATACATAATTCATTAAATATGTCATACATAATTCATTCAATCACGACCACTGGAAATATGTATGAATGCAGTAATCGCTTCCGCCACAAAATGTTCTCCTTCCTGTAGAAATGGAGTAACCAATGACAACGTGCGTTACAGATTCCACGCGTGGCCACATGTGTCACGGCGCAATTTTTCAACTCCTGAAACATGTCTACGAGGCGCGACAGACTTTTTCATAAAACTTGATTCTATTGACTGTGGTGATTATAGGAGCGGAAGTGATTTATGGTGTCTATAATTCCGACGATTTCATTGGTTCAATACGATGCTACATTGAAATATATTTAGGATGCCATACCTAAATAATAAGTATACGGATACAAAATGATTCGATACAGTATCTAAATCATCTGCAATGCGTATACAAATTAATTTGATGTAGCATTGAAATATTTGATGCAGTATCTAAATAATATGTATACGGATATAAAATAATTCGATATGCCACCGAATTAAATTGTATGTCGACATATAATAATTAATGTCTACACGTAAAACAGCTCTGTGATTGGCTAATAATATGTGTCTACATCAAATGCCGATTTTTGTCCCCTACGGCTAGCCACAATTTAAATATTGGGATGCCATACCTAAATAATATGTATCGGGATACAAATTGATTCAATACAGTATCTAAATGATTTGAATGGGGATACAGATTAATTTGATGTAGCATCGAAATATTTGATGCAGTATCTAAGTAATATGTATACGGATATAAACTAATTCGATATGATATCGAATTAAATTGTATGTAGACAGATAATAATTAATGTCTACACGTAAAACAGCTCTGTGATTGGCTAAGAATATGTGTCTACACCAAATGGCGATTTTTGTCCCCTACGGCCTACCATAGACGTTTCGGCAAAGTTACATGTTGCCTTCTACAGTAGTAAATTGTCTTGAATCACAAACTCGAGTTCTTTTTATTACCAGTAATGGATTAAAACAGTTCACTGAAAAAATATATATATATATATACGTTTGATAAGTAAATAAATAAAAAAATAAAAAGTCGTTCAGTGATCGGGCAAACCGGTCGCTTTTTAATGGGTTTATTCACTACCTAAATCGTAAACCTGCTTCAATTATTGCCTTTAAACTCCATTTAAATGCACAATCAAACGTAGAAACGGAAGTTAAAAACTTTAAATTATCCGCCCCTAGGAGAGCTCTCACTCTTCCCAACGTGGTTACTATATAAGACAATGTACATCCCATTCTCTTCCTCTTTCTCCTGTTTGCTCGAGCAGTGCACATCTAGGGAAGTGTTCAGAGTCAATTTTACAACATTTGTTGTTGTTGTCTCGCTGGTATATCCTTTATCAAGTGTTGAGTTTGTTGTTTATTTCGGAACTTACTTATTGTATAATTATGTCTGAAGTTCCGACTTGTATTCCGTGTCGTACGTGCGGGAAAAATAGATTCATTGTCTAGGGTCGATCCAAAACCCGTTCCTTTGTTACGCTCAACAAAGACCAGGTCGGTCTTGCTTGGCCATTCTATTGTCTCCGACAAACAAAAGAATTCTTTGCCTCGGGTTATTTCACCAATACCTATCAGTTCACCACATGTGTCTTCTAGAAGGAAGAAAACAAATAAACGCCGTCGTGTGTCAGTTTCTCCATTACGGGTTAAGACTAAATATAGTTTTCCTAATTCTGAAAAATCTATGGAAGCTCATTCGGTTCTACCGTTAAGTGTTCAGGTTGCGAACTTACGAGCTCCAGTTTCCGCGATTGTTGATTCTTCACATCGTCGTTCACATACTGCTACACGACATTCACGTAACCGTTCACGTTCTCGTACACGACGTTCTGGTTCACCATCTTATCGGTTGTTTTCACCTGTTCGTGGTTCTACTGTGCCGGTTCGACGGTCTCGTTCTCCGATCCGTAGTTCTCGTCCACCGGTGCATTTTGGTACTAATTTACGGCCCTCCCGTTCACCGGTACGCCGTTCTTGTGCATCGACAGTTCATTCTCCTGATCCTTCTCACCGTTTACCTCGGGTTTCGGCTCCTTCTGATCAAGATTACCATGTTCATTATCAACGGGCACCTTTCATTGATCATTCGGTGGATCAGGATTTATCGTCTTCTCGGTCTCAATCTCCGGTCTCGTCGAGTTCGTCGGATGATTCTTCTTCCTCTCGGGAAAATTCGGTGGATGGATTTTTTGCTTAGAATGCAGGCACTTCTAGCGTTGGTTCCGGATATGCCCGCCCCTTCGAAGGGTGTTCCATCTAGTGATAAGGGTCGGACTGCTGCGGGTGCTGCTTTCACGTCTTCCAAGCCTGTGATTCCTCGTTCATGCGCTCCGTCCCCAGCGTGGGCGGATCATTTACAGAAGTTTGATCGTCAATTACAGGATGACAATAAATTCAAGAAGCCTCGTTTCCAGGCACGCCATGTCCTTCATGATAACATTTTGCCTGACAAACCACCCAAACGTGATCGAGATTTATCACAGATTTCTAAGTCTACTAAGTCGACTCCGCTTGAGTTCACGTCCAAGATCGTGGAAAATATTCAAGAGATGTTATTGGTTATCCAACGTGCTTCTTCAGTCGCCGATTGGTTTTTGTTGGCTACTTCGCGTATTGCTTTGGATCCTGAGTTACGTCTAGATGATGGGTCGACTTCTTTGTCTCCGGGTCGCGTGGCCTATTTGCGGGGTTTCATTGAAACTCTTGTCCAGGCTAACCGTCAAGTTATTGAAGCCAGTTCTTATTCATACGTTTCGCTTCTTCAAGCGCAACGCAACGCCTTACTTAAGGTTGTCAAACCGGACGTCTCCTTTATGGTTAAGGATTATTTGCTTCATCAGCCATTAGCGTCCAGTTCAATTTTCAACAATGTTATTGAGTCCGTTGTTCCCATTCTTCGTGAAGAATGTACGGCGCGTTTGATTGCGGCTGTTGCTCGGGGTGGTTCTTCGGATCGTCGGCAGAAGCGTGGTCGTAGGTCCTCTACCACTCAGCAAGATGGGGGCGCTCGGGGGAATTTTCGAGGTATCGACAAACCTCCACGAGGCCGGGGTCGCCGTTCCTTTCGTGGAAAATCAACCAAGAGGGGTAGTCATTCCAGCAAATGACTATCAAGTTTCCGTGTCCGATCAAGCCGAAGTTTTTCATCCTCCTGCTTTCCGTTCGTTCAGTCATCATGTTGTGGGCGGCCGCCTTCAATACTTCGTAGACAACTGGCGTCTCATCACGGACGACTCCTGGATTTTGAGAGTTTTGGAGCACGGTTTCCTGTTCACTTTTCGTTTCCTTCCCAAACTCATCGTTTGGCCACGCCCATCCCGCCTGCCAGTTTCCGCGGGTCACATGCAGACCCTTCTGTCTTCGGTCAACACGCTCATCGACAAGGGAGCTGTCAGGGAGTTACCTCGGACAGAGGACACTTTGGGGTTTTACAGCCACGTATTTCTGGTTCCCAAGAAAGACTCGCTCCAGATGCGGATGGTGATCGATCTAAAAGTGTTAAACAAGTTTCATCTCTCCACCCCCCCTCATTTCAAGATGCCGACTGTTTCATCGATTCGGGCCCGCATACATCTTCGGGATTGGCTGGCCTCAGTCGATCTGCAGGACGCGTATCTTCATATTCCAATTCATCCACGTCATCGCCGTTATCTCCGTTTCGTTATCAACGAACGTCGCTTCGAATGGCAGGTCCTCCCATTCGGGGTCAACATAGCCCCCTGGTTGTTTACCCGCATTACCTCTCCGGTCATGGCGTTTCTACACCTGCGAGGTATTCAGATAGAGGTTTATATAGACGACATCCTCCTATGGGCGGCGGACGAGTCCCGTCTCAACGTGCAAGTCCAGTTCACGCTTCTGGTGTTGCGTCATCTAGGATTCATTCCTCATCCTCTCAAGTCAGAGTTAGTCCCGGCTCAAGTTCGCCGCTACATCGGCGCAGTGTTCGATACTTATCATCAACGGGTGTACCCTCCAGAGGATCGTTGGGACAAAATTCAGGTGTTGATCCGAAAGTTTTTGTCATCAACGTCACGGACACGTCAACAGTGGCAAAGTTTGGTAGGTTTGCTCACTTCCACACAGGACCTAACTCATTACGGCCGACTACAGGTGCGTCCACTACAGTATCATCTGTATCCTTACCTACAGACACCTTCCATCAATCCAGCGGTGCCGGTATTGACGTCTCTTCATCCATATCTGGTCTGGTGGCAATCCCGGCTCAACGTCATGCAGGGCGTTCCATTCCGTTTTCCGGCTCCGAGTCATCATCTGTACACCGATGCGTCCGAGACCGGTTGGGGTGCCTATCTGGACGAATTCGTGGTATCCGGCAGATGGTCAACGTTGGATGCCAGTCTTCACATCAACCTTCTGGAGATGAAGGCAGTCATTCTGGCGGTGCAACATTGGAGTCATCGTCTCATGTCGTCTCTCCTCATAGCGACGGACAATTCCACAGTCATTGCGCACATCAACAAGTTGGGAACCACCCGCTCGCTACCAATGTTTCGTCTAGTTTGGGATCTGTACGAGTGGACTCGTATTCATCATATTCATCTTCACGCCCGCCATGTTCCGGGGCGGCTCAATGTCTTAGCGGACAGCTTATCACGTCCGGACACCGTTCTTCAGACCGAGTGGCAACTTCATCCGGAGGTGTTCCAGCAGATCTCCACCATCTGGGAGTCCCCTCTGATCGATCTGTTTGCGACGAGGAACAACGCCCAATTGTCTCTGTTTGTCAGTCCGATTCTGGATCCTCAAGCCTTCGACATCGACGCCC
>JAVTVY010008823.1:0-44790 GCA_036873755.1 Hanleya hanleyi | reverse complement strand
AGGTTACCCTTGTCACGATGGATGATGTACTGAACTGTGAGAATGACCAACCATATATCCTGTTCTACAGCACTGTCTAGGCAACTGCTACATGTCATTAAGCTTTGATATGATAGGACTGTTTTGTACATATCGCTGTCTTTCTGACAACCACATCCCTTTATATTCACACCATCCATTTTAGTACATTTGATTACCATGATATTGATTCAAAACAGTATGGTACATACAGTACATATATTTCATGCCGTTCGATTGAATGAACAAGTGTCAACTTAAGACTTCAGTGTGGATCAGGTCCGAGAAGGTCTAGCAATGTAGCAACCAATTAAATGCATGTGGGTTTATTAGCAGGTGCAGGATCTATAGAATCAGATTTTGTCCTGCAGGCTCATGGTCACATCAATTTTGACAGTCTGCTTAAGCTCATTTGGTGGCGAAAATAATATTTATATATCGGCCATGGCTTATTGTGTTTTATTGTATTTTGTCTGGTGAAAATTCTTCAAATGTTTTTCAAATCTGTTAGAAATCTACATGACAAACCTGGTGTTCCACAAAAATTCAGGACCAGTCTCTGTACCTGGCTCAGCCCTGAACTTGGGAGACAGCATTGGGTGGACAGGTATCACTGCGCATGTGGATTTGGTGGTGTTCCACACTGTATTAGGAGAAATGCTTGTGTTAACCACCATTGCTACTCCTTCATCAGTCCTACAGTACACATTGGGTGTTCAGGGAGGGGGTATGTTGTGTGTAGCATTGTATATTTGGATGCTCCACACAACAGGGAATGCTACAGAGGCAACTGGGGTTATCCGTTTTTGAATCAATGCAGGTCTCTATAAAAAGATAGAAATGAGGGTACAATGAATAGAAATGGTTTGGGAACAGTATACAATGTGATGATACTGTGTGTAGAAATGAGGGTACTGTGTGCAGAAATCAGGATACTGTATAGAAATGAGGGTACTGTGTGTAGAAATGAGGGTACTGTATAGAAATGTTGGTACTGTTTGTAGAAATTTATAGAAATGAGGGTAGTGTGTAGAAAATGAGGGTACTGTTAGAAATGTTGGTATTGTGTGTAGAAATGATGGTACTGCATAGAAATGAGGGTATACGGGTACTGTATAGAAATACTGTGTGTAGAAATGAGGGTACTGTATAGAAATGAGGGTATACGGATACTGTATAGAAATGAGGGTACTGTATGTGGAAATGAGGGTACTGACTATGTAGAAATGAGGATACTGACTACGTAGAAATGAGGGTACTGTGTGTAGAAATGATACTATGTAGAAATGATACTATGTAAAAATGAGGGTACTGTGTGTAGAAATGATACTATGTAAACATGAGGTTACTGTGTGTAGAAATGATACTATGTAAAACTGAGGGTACTGTGTGTAGAAATGAGGATACTGACTGTATGTAGAAATGAGGGTACTGTATAGAAATGAGGGTACTGTGTGTTGAAATGAGGGTACTTTGTAGAAAATAGGATACTAATGTATGTAGAAATGGGGCAGAATAACCAGGTGTTTTCATTGTTTCAGATCGATGAGGATACTGTGTAGATATGAAGGTACTGTATAGAGATTGGGGTACTGTGTGTAGAAATGCGGGTACTGTAAAGAAATGAGGGCACTGTGTTGAAATGAGGGTACTGTATAGAACTGAGGGTACTGTGTGTTGAAATGAGGGTACTGTCATGACTGTATAGAAATGAGGGTACTGTGTGTTAAAATGAGGGTACTGTGTAGAAATGAGGATATTGACTGTATGTAGAAATGAGGGTACTGTGAAGAAATGAGGGTGGTGTGCAGAAATGAGGGTACTGTGTGTAGAAATGAGGGTACTGTATAGACATGTTGGTAGTGTGTAGAATTGAGGGTTGCAGGCCATTCATAAAAAAGGTTGTGTTTCAGGTAACCCTACCTGCCCAACATAATTGATCAGTTTTGGAGTACACAGGCAAACTTTCACCGTTCAGTACCGTTCAGTTCTGTACCAATTGGTACCGTTCAGTTTCCTGTTGGTAACCTCCAGGTAACTTGTTGGTACGGCACGGAAAGTTCAGGATTGGTACCATGAAGTCCTGACTGAACAGTACCGTGCAGTTACCAATCAGTCACCACTTGGTAGTATATGCCATGTTCTTTCCAGTTACCTACCAGTAACTGATTGGTAACCAAGTCGTAGCCACAACGATCCCAACTTTGCAGTACCATGCAGTTCTGACTTGAAGGCTACTGATCAGTTACTGGTTGGTGACCAATAGATTATACCATAAATGAAATGTGTGGTAACTGATTGGTAACTGATTGGTAACTGCATGGTAGCCAATCAGTAGAAAATTCATAGGATCCAATGGGTGACCAATCAGTATCCGGTTGGTTACCGGTAGGTACTGATCAGTTGAAGACTGAACGGTACTGCAAGGGGACCTTTCCTACCAGTACCAATCAGTTCCCCACCAACCAGTAGCCAGCCAGTTACTGAGTGGTATTGGTTGGTGACGGTTTGCCTGTGTAGGCTTTATTTAACTTTTTCTGTATTTCCGATCCTCAAAGGTTCTACCAAATAGTCCCCACGCCTCATACCTTTTATACGCCCGCTAGAAAAACGGACGTGTTATGGGATGGCGCTGTCCATCCATTGGGTGAGTTCAGGTTCCTGTTGCTTAAATGCATTTTGCTGAGAAGCAACAGGAGCTTGATAATGTGATGTCTAGCACTGTAATATCTCTTGTCTTTATTGCACCATGTAAGCATCCTGTCTGTGTCTTGGGTGCTGTCTTCAGTGTTTTATAGGGTGGATGGAGGGTGACTGGTTCCATGCTGCTTCAAAGATTTCTTTTGTTGTGTTCTTTACACAGCTCCTCTGTATGTTTTATTGCAAAGTCTGCAGAGGGTATTTGGTAGAATCTGTAACAGTTAACTTTCCTTAGTTGTACATGTGTACCAGTACATGAATGTATAATACAGTATACAAGAAAATACAGCTACACTTGATAAATCTGGTAAAAAAAAGAAATAAAATCTTCCTTTTTGAAAAAAAAAGAAAATTAAAGAAATAATAATTCCCTATTGACTACCTACCCACCATTTGATGGAAGTCGTTATCTAAAACCCAAATTATTATGAGTGGACATACTGTGCACAGCAGTTAGAGTGTTGTGTATAGAATTGAGGGTACTGTGGACCTGTCATAGGGTCATGCTCATTCTTGAGATGTATAAAAACCTTGAAAACACAGATGCATAAATGATCCACCAATAAACTGGGTAAACTGTATATTTGTATGAACTGTAGTTATGCCATAATCGAGATAGAACAGTACTTACTGCCCAGAACCTATAATTTATGGTGCAGCATATTATATTTATGCATGTGGAGCATCAACATGGTGCACTAGATGAATTTCAACATTTTTATTTGAAAGAGAAATATTCAATTCTGACACATATAAAATTCTACATGAATATACTCAGTTGGACAGCAACGGTGAGATGAACTTTTGTGATATGTGTGAGAAGTATTAGTATGATAAAGTGAAAATTTGTATATCATGAGGTTTGCACTTAGAACTGTTTGCCAATAACAGAGAATTGCTAGTTTATAGCTTCTAAGAACGGCTTAGCCAATCTTTGTAGTCACTGCGATATGGCTACGGTTTACCTGTATCAGCATTGCTGCTGATGTAGATGCATATTGTATAACATTTTTTTTTTTTTTTTTTTTTAGTCGGGGGAAATATCCCTCAACAACAGTTTGGCAGTTTAAATTCTCAAATGAATATTTTTGTGTAAAAAAAAAATATGGGATGAAATCTGCCAAAATATAGGAGAATAAAGGAATTTTCTTATTAAAATATAGGAAATATAAGGAGTATAAGATATGTCACTACTACATTGTACGTTCCAACTTACTTAGTATTTTCTGGTGTTTAATCAAATTATTTCCACTGAATGCGGTGACAGTGGAGGCGACCCCTTCTGTCACTTATTGGTTATCTGTTTTCATATAAGAGTGAAGCCAGGCAAATATTTTTCTCTGAAATGTTTTTCCTCATGCCAATTTGACTCATTTCTGAGCATTGGTGAAAGTTTTTATGGGCTCTCAAATAAACATTTAATGTTAAAGAAGTCACATAAATGTGTCAGCATATTGCATGTTGTTCATCCATAAATAGTGTTGTTCATCCATGAAGAGCAGAATTAGTGTTGTTCATCCATGAAGAGCAGAATTAGTGTTGTTCATCCATGAAGAGCAGAATTAGTGTTGTTCATCCATGAAGAGCAGAATTAGTGTTGTTCATCCATGAACAGCAGAATTAGTGTTGTTCATCCATGAAGAGCAGAATTAGTGTTGTTCATCCATGAAGAGCAGAATTAGTGTTGTTCATCCATGAAGAGCAGAATTAGTGTTGTTCATCCATGAAGAGCAGAATTAGTGTTGTTCATCCATGAAGAGCAGAATTAGTGTTGTTCATCCATGAAGAGCAGAATGAAGAGCAGAATTAGTGTTGTTCATCCATGAAGAGCAGAATTAGTGTTGTTCATCCATGAAGAGCAGAATTAGTGTTGTTCATCCATGAAGAGCAGAATTAGTGTTGTTCATCCATGAAGAGCAGAATTAGTGTTGTTCATCCATGAAGAGCAGAATTAGTGTTGTTCATCCATGAAGAGCAGAATTAGTGTTGTTCATCCATGAAGAAGCAGAATTAGTGTTGTTCATCCATGAAGAGCAGAATTAGTGTTGTTCATCCATGAAGAGCAGAATTAGTGTTGTTCATCCATGAAGAGCAGAATTAGTGTTGTTCATCCATGAAGAGCAGAATTAGTGTTGTTCATCCATGAAGAGCAGAATTAGTGTTGTTCATCCATGAAGAGCAGAATCCGACTATTTTCTCACCATGAGCTACATGTACATGGAGCACGACTTTTGATAGGAAATGTTACCATGGTTACATACATGTATCTGAGATGTTTTAAAATTGTTACTTTTCTTTGTCATTTCTGTCTGATATAATATAAGGTGGTGCCCCCATTGGGCCAAGTTAACATTTTGTTAAAAATCAACAGATTCAGTTTTCTTTTTCCAATGTCAAGGGATATTGCCTCAAGATCTTTGTTTGGATTGTTTTGGTTTGGCCTATCTGCCTATACGTGGTGTGGGCTCAGATAAAATTGTATTTCTGGACAGTAACCGTTGAAGACCTGAAATGGATTCTTTCCAAATTCGGTATGTGGATACCTTCCCTCGAGTGATCTTTGGGGGATATTTTTGTGCTGATTCGCCTATAGGTGGTACCACCTGGGGGCCATGTTAAAATTGCTTTCCTTATGCATTTTCACTCTCTTCACAAATATAATGACTGTTTCCTTTGCAAATGGGATGCCTCCTCAATCGTATTCAATTGACTGTAGATCTAGTTTAATACATAGTTACCATATGAATGGTTAAAAATCTGCCCAATGCTAAGACGTAGACTGAAGAAGAAGAGTACGAACTGCAAATGTACACTGGGGATTCAAACTGGTTGCCTATCGGGTCGCCTCGCCACTGTTTCCATTGTGCATGCTGTGTAACGTTCAGGGCCATAGCCAGGATTTACTGAGGGCTGGTTTGCCTTCACTCCAAAAGAGCACATCAGGAGGTTCGCTGTATGGGAAAAGGGGCAAATAGGGGGTTCGCTTAGTGTTTGAAAAGGGCATTTATATGAGAAAAATATATAAAATTTCCGAAGGGACGGGTTCGCCCGAACCCAGAACAACCCCCTTGGCTACGGGCCTGACGTTGCCCTTTGTTGTCCAAACCTGCATGGCGATACTGAATCAATCTGATATAGGAATAAATAGAGTAACTGCCATAACAAACTGATTCCTGAGAATTAAATTGTAAACATAATTTATCATAAAATTTGTTTTTATTGGACAACTTGTCTTGTGTTTTTGTTCAGTTCAGTTTTTATTCAGTTGTGTATGTGTCATTTACATATAAATTTCAAATACAATCAAGTTTTGGAACTGTGGGAATCGCGTATTACGAATACAACATGAATGTTAAGATAACAGTTTACGCAGTGACCTATCACAACTTTTCCAGTAGTGATTCTCCTACATTACGTGTTTTATGTATACAATAAAAACATGGTGGCTTCGATCAACCTTTTTTTTGACTGGACTTTAACATCCATACACCCCATTATCTTCGAAGATCTCTGACATCAATAGTTTTCCCTTGCTGGCCTCTTTTGTGTAGGAGGTGGAAAATTATGTTGCGCTGTTCGACCATGACTGGTGGTTTTTGGCTTTGGCAGCCATTTTGTCTGTCTTTCCTATAGGGTTATCTCCCTTTCTAGGTTAAGAGGTAGGAATTTCCTTCAAAAGCCTACTAGCCGAGAGTTTTGCACAGCAACATCCATCCAATTTGATAAATTTTGATACACATTGTGATTATCTGCAAACAGTTAGAATATAACAAAAAGTTAAATACTATTTATATGAATTTTTCATGAACATGCTTCAAAACGGGCTATTCCTTATGATTTCTAGGTTATCAAATTAAGTATTTGCATGGATCAGTTCACTTAACGTTGGTTACAGCTAAAAAATGCTCACCAACCTATGTTTTCTTTGTTTTTTTTCTCATATTACACAATTATGAATGAAACAACACACATTCAAAAAGTTGATTACCAGCGGACATCCTTAAAATAGGTAAAATTTAAAGAAACTGACCTTTGCCCTCAACATCAAAAGAGCTATTCCCAAAACATATCTTCAGTGCATTGAATAAATAGTTTTCAAATTATCGTGTTAATGGAAAAGTCTGATGCACACAGACAGTTCTATATTCCCATATAGGTGTAGCCTACAGCGGGTTGAAAATGTTTTCATTAATGATTCCACACGCAGGAAATACATGGGCAAAATAAGGCTCATTAAAATGGTTATCATTACCTGCTTGCCAGGAAAGCGGGACGGGCGGGGGGATTTCATTGCTATTTTTATGTCTTTTTTTTTAGTTGGGCACAAGGTATTCTTACGAAATATGCATTGAAACAAGCTGACTGGTGAACTTAAATTTGTATGCAGAATATATCAATATGATTGTTCTCTAATTATTGAAGCATGAACAACCTTAGCAGCATAAATTAGCTCTAATCTCTGGCAAAGCGTGTGAAATGCCAGGGATTTCCATGCTTGTAGGCACACAAAGCATTGCACAAATAAATGAAATGAAACTGACTTCGGGGACAGGGACAAACTGGTGAAGACGGAATGATAAATGAACTTAATTTTAATGAGGCTAATAGTCCAGCAGTACTGTTACTCAGTTTGATGCTGTGTTTGAGGTTCTTATACTTAACTGGTTTCAGATAGTTAGGTTGAACATGAAATTATCATTTATTCTGCTAATGTCTTCAAGTTCCTCTAGTCATGTAGTAGTAGATTCAAAGTGGATAAATTTTCATGAACATACTCGTAACTTGTTATAAATCCCCCTGAATAAACAGTTCCAAGAATAGATGATCGGACTTGTCAGTACCATATGTTGTTATTGTTACATGGAATAGTATTCCTCCAATTACAAGCAATTGGCATTAATTTACTTGAACTAGATTATTTATGTCCCAGGAGTCATGCACAAACTATCGGTTGCCCAAATGTTAACTGTTCACAACAGTGTTATCACTCACAGAGAAGGAAGGGAGAGAAAGTCAATCGGCGTTAATGACTAGTACACTCCTCTCAGATAACAAAAACCACCTCATTGTGTTGTAACAAGAGAAGCAGATTGCAGTGCACAAAGATTATTGAAGCATGCTAATCAATATTCATGAACCTGGGGAAAAGGTTGGAATCGTGCCACTACCAGGCTAAATGAGCCTGCGGAATGGAGCATGCGCTGTGGGGAGGATGACGCCCCCTGAGCACCTGTGTCCGCTAGATGTCGCTCTGACGCCCATGTGGTTCGTCACGAAATGACATCAACGAGTCCATAAAATAGGTCAGTTGTTCAAGGAATGGTGTTAGACTTAGAGTTTAGAGGTAGAGGTTTGACGATGTGTACTGATCGGTAACACGGGATTGCGGTCAAAATTTGACCATCATGACTTGTTGATATCATTTTTATTTGATGGTGTTGGCTACTTCCGTTAATTGATCATTATGGCCCATGACAAGAGAAGTTGGGTCTGAAGTGTGCTCAATAAACCGGCTGCAAGCCGCCTTTCACCTAAATGGGAGTTTAGTGTATGAGCTATCGATTAGTGGAGCGTAAACTAACAGTTTACGCAGTGACCTATCACAACTTTTCCAGTAGTGATTCTCCTACATTACGTGTTTTATGTATACAATAAAAACATGGTGGCTTCGATCAACCTTTTTTTTGACTGGACTTTAACATCCATACACCCCATTATCTTCGAAGATCTCTGACATCAATAGTTTTCCCTTGCTGGCCTCTTTTGTGTAGGAGGTGGAAAATTATGTTGCGCTGTTCGACCATGACTGGTGGTTTTTGGCTTTGGCAGCCATTTTGTCTGTCTTTCCTATAGGGTTATCTCCCTTTCTAGGTTAAGAGGTAGGAATTTCCTTCAAAAGCCTACTAGCCGAGAGTTTTGCACAGCAACATCCATCCAATTTGATAAATTTTGATACACATTGTGATTATCTGCAAACAGTTAGAATATAACAAAAAGTTAAATACTATTTATATGAATTTTTCATGAACATGCTTCAAAACGGGCTATTCCTTATGATTTCTAGGTTATCAAATTAAGTATTTGCATGGATCAGTTCACTTAACGTTGGTTACAGCTAAAAAATGCTCACCAACCTATGTTTTCTTTGTTTTTTTTCTCATATTACACAATTATGAATGAAACAACACACATTCAAAAAGTTGATTACCAGCGGACATCCTTAAAATAGGTAAAATTTAAAGAAACTGACCTTTGCCCTCAACATCAAAAGAGCTATTCCCAAAACATATCTTCAGTGCATTGAATAAATAGTTTTCAAATTATCGTGTTAATGGAAAAGTCTGATGCACACAGACAGTTCTATATTCCCATATAGGTGTAGCCTACAGCGGGTTGAAAATGTTTTCATTAATGATTCCACACGCAGGAAATACATGGGCAAAATAAGGCTCATTAAAATGGTTATCATTACCTGCTTGCCAGGAAAGCGGGACGGGCGGGGGGATTTCATTGCTATTTTTATGTCTTTTTTTTTAGTTGGGCACAAGGTATTCTTACGAAATATGCATTGAAACAAGCTGACTGGTGAACTTAAATTTGTATGCAGAATATATCAATATGATTGTTCTCTAATTATTGAAGCATGAACAACCTTAGCAGCATAAATTAGCTCTAATCTCTGGCAAAGCGTGTGAAATGCCAGGGATTTCCATGCTTGTAGGCACACAAAGCATTGCACAAATAAATGAAATGAAACTGACTTCGGGGACAGGGACAAACTGGTGAAGACGGAATGATAAATGAACTTAATTTTAATGAGGCTAATAGTCCAGCAGTACTGTTACTCAGTTTGATGCTGTGTTTGAGGTTCTTATACTTAACTGGTTTCAGATAGTTAGGTTGAACATGAAATTATCATTTATTCTGCTAATGTCTTCAAGTTCCTCTAGTCATGTAGTAGTAGATTCAAAGTGGATAAATTTTCATGAACATACTCGTAACTTGTTATAAATCCCCCTGAATAAACAGTTCCAAGAATAGATGATCGGACTTGTCAGTACCATATGTTGTTATTGTTACATGGAATAGTATTCCTCCAATTACAAGCAATTGGCATTAATTTACTTGAACTAGATTATTTATGTCCCAGGAGTCATGCACAAACTATCGGTTGCCCAAATGTTAACTGTTCACAACAGTGTTATCACTCACAGAGAAGGAAGGGAGAGAAAGTCAATCGGCGTTAATGACTAGTACACTCCTCTCAGATAACAAAAACCACTTCATTGTGTTGTAACAAGAGAAGCAGATTGCAGTGCACACAGATTATTGAAGCATGCTAATCAATATTCATGAACCTGGGGAAAAGGTTGGAATCGTGCCACTACCAGGCTAAATGAGCCTGCGGAATGGAGCATGCGCTGTGGGGAGGATGACGCCCCCTGAGCACCTGTGTCCGCTAGATGTCGCTCTGACGCCCATGTGGTTCGTCACGAAATGACATCAACGAGTCCATAAAATAGGTCAGTTGTTCAAGGAATGGTGTTAGACTTAGAGTTTAGAGGTAGAGGTTTGACGATGTGTACTGATCGGTAACACGGGATTGCGGTCAAAATTTGACCATCATGACTTGTTGATATCATTTTTATTTGATGGTGTTGGCTACTTCCGTTAATTGATCATTATGGCCCATGACAAGAGAAGTTGGGTCTGAAGTGTGCTCAATAAACCGGCTGCAAGCCGCCTTTCACCTAAATGGGAGTTTAGTGTATGAGCTATCGATTAGTGGAGCGTAAACTAACAGTTTACGCAGTGACCTATCACAACTTTTCCAGTAGTGATTCTCCTACATTACGTGTTTTATGTATACAATAAAAACATGGTGGCTTCGATCAACCTTTTTTTTGACTGGACTTTAACATCCATACACCCCATTATCTTCGAAGATCTCTGACATCAATAGTTTTCCCTTGCTGGCCTCTTTTGTGTAGGAGGTGGAAAATTATGTTGCGCTGTTCGACCATGACTGGTGGTTTTTGGCTTTGGCAGCCATTTTGTCTGTCTTTCCTATAGGGTTATCTCCCTTTCTAGGTTAAGAGGTAGGAATTTCCTTCAAAAGCCTACTAGCCGAGAGTTTTGCACAGCAACATCCATCCAATTTGATAAATTTTGATACACATTGTGATTATCTGCAAACAGTTAGAATATAACAAAAAGTTAAATACTATTTATATGAATTTTTCATGAACATGCTTCAAAACGGGCTATTCCTTATGATTTCTAGGTTATCAAATTAAGTATTTGCATGGATCAGTTCACTTAACGTTGGTTACAGCTAAAAAATGCTCACCAACCTATGTTTTCTTTGTTTTTTTTCTCATATTACACAATTATGAATGAAACAACACACATTCAAAAAGTTGATTACCAGCGGACATCCTTAAAATAGGTAAAATTTAAAGAAACTGACCTTTGCCCTCAACATCAAAAGAGCTATTCCCAAAACATATCTTCAGTGCATTGAATAAATAGTTTTCAAATTATCGTGTTAATGGAAAAGTCTGATGCACACAGACAGTTCTATATTCCCATATAGGTGTAGCCTACAGCGGGTTGAAAATGTTTTCATTAATGATTCCACACGCAGGAAATACATGGGCAAAATAAGGCTCATTAAAATGGTTATCATTACCTGCTTGCCAGGAAAGCGGGACGGGCGGGGGGATTTCATTGCTATTTTTATGTCTTTTTTTTTAGTTGGGCACAAGGTATTCTTACGAAATATGCATTGAAACAAGCTGACTGGTGAACTTAAATTTGTATGCAGAATATATCAATATGATTGTTCTCTAATTATTGAAGCATGAACAACCTTAGCAGCATAAATTAGCTCTAATCTCTGGCAAAGCGTGTGAAATGCCAGGGATTTCCATGCTTGTAGGCACACAAAGCATTGCACAAATAAATGAAATGAAACTGACTTCGGGGACAGGGACAAACTGGTGAAGACGGAATGATAAATGAACTTAATTTTAATGAGGCTAATAGTCCAGCAGTACTGTTACTCAGTTTGATGCTGTGTTTGAGGTTCTTATACTTAACTGGTTTCAGATAGTTAGGTTGAACATGAAATTATCATTTATTCTGCTAATGTCTTCAAGTTCCTCTAGTCATGTAGTAGTAGATTCAAAGTGGATAAATTTTCATGAACATACTCGTAACTTGTTATAAATCCCCCTGAATAAACAGTTCCAAGAATAGATGATCGGACTTGTCAGTACCATATGTTGTTATTGTTACATGGAATAGTATTCCTCCAATTACAAGCAATTGGCATTAATTTACTTGAACTAGATTATTTATGTCCCAGGAGTCATGCACAAACTATCGGTTGCCCAAATGTTAACTGTTCACAACAGTGTTATCACTCACAGAGAAGGAAGGGAGAGAAAGTCAATCGGCGTTAATGACTAGTACACTCCTCTCAGATAACAAAAACCACCTCATTGTGTTGTAACAAGAGAAGCAGATTGCAGTGCACAAAGATTATTGAAGCATGCTAATCAATATTCATGAACCTGGGGAAAAGGTTGGAATCGTGCCACTACCAGGCTAAATGAGCCTGCGGAATGGAGCATGCGCTGTGGGGAGGATGACGCCCCCTGAGCACCTGTGTCCGCTAGATGTCGCTCTGACGCCCATGTGGTTCGTCACGAAATGACATCAACGAGTCCATAAAATAGGTCAGTTGTTCAAGGAATGGTGTTAGACTTAGAGTTTAGAGGTAGAGGTTTGACGATGTGTACTGATCGGTAACACGGGATTGCGGTCAAAATTTGACCATCATGACTTGTTGATATCATTTTTATTTGATGGTGTTGGCTACTTCCGTTAATTGATCATTATGGCCCATGACAAGAGGTTCTGTACGGTCTGGATGTCAGTTGTCGCAGTGATAAACAGTTTTGGGTGCACACATGGAGAACTGGTCAACTGTACCAAAGAGTACCGAGTGAGTATATTTAGGCTTTTGTTGTACACACAATACACCGCCTATAGTGTTGCCAACAACATGGCCGGATTTCATAGATAAACTTACATATAATAAATCTCAAGGGGTGTCAGATATACAATTTCAACGAGGAATGGATCCTTTGTGTGAGGATGGATCAGTACTCGGACTCGGAGTACTACTGATCCATCCTGACACAAATGAAAGTGAAATGTATAATGGTAGACTGTTATATGAAACAAAACTGCGAAAAATTGTTTGAAATTATAAGGCTTAGAAATTCTCGTGTTTAGGGGGCTCGTATCCCCGTTGCGTATGTACTTCGATCTCACGCATTGGCAAAAGTATAACTTGAGAGGTCTGAAATTAGTGTGGAGATGTTAGGCATGTTAAGAAAGATAGGTAGTTAGTTAACTTAAAGGTCGAGAATTATGTGGATGTAGCTTTATTCAGGGATAAGATTAAATACATAGTTTGTGGAAAGATGTGGACTGCTACTGGGTTTGCTTGTAAAGTTTAATGATTTTTTACCTGATCATTTAGTCGGATAGAACTGCTAATCAACAATTCTTGCTTTTTTATGAAATTATCATTTTTAGAAGACCAGCTTTGATATATATCTTCCAAAAGTTTAACCACATGAAGAAAATGTGATGAAAAATCTATGGCAAATTGATTACATGTATTTGAAATACATTTTGCTATTGCAAAATTCGATATTCCACATATTGAAATTTATTTGCATTTTCTCTTGCTTTTTCAGCCCAATCTGCTGTGTGAGATATGTAAGTATTTCCACATTTTATCATAAATGCCAATCTGCAAATTTTGTTTCTTGCATGTAGGTGTTGCGCAATTCTTTGTATTTTGATTCATGTATCAATATGAACCAGGTTGATTGTCGGTGACGTTTTGTTTGAACCAAAACAAATTTTTAGAAACTCAATGCAGTTTCAGTTTAAAATGTTTGATTGATCAATTCAAATTTTTTAAAAGAAATTTGTTATTTTGATTGGCTTGTGATGAAAATTGGAAGAAAATCTGTCCAATCAAGGGATATCTTCCAGTTTTAAAACTTTTGATTGACCAGTTCAAATTTTCAAAAAGAAATTTGGCATTTTCATTGGCTAGTGATGAAAAGCAGAATAAATCCAGCCAATCAAAATATTCCTGTAAAAGTTCATGTTTTTTAAAATATTTGATATGAGGATGTGAAATGAAAGCAAGTGAAGTTTTGTTCTCCATACATTCAAACAATCTCGGTGCTATATAAATCCTGTGGGAAATTTAAACTACATTTGTGAGCTAATCAGGTGACTAGCTTGGTGAACAATTCAAAATCATGCCCACAGTAATTACACTTGGTAACATATTATAGTATATATTATCAGAAAAAAGTATCCAAATATGGCATCATTTCAGACACTGTGCACGAACATCAAATGGTTTACTCCCTCTGGCATTGTTAAGCAGTAGAAAATGTCAAAAGATCATGCAGTGTGAAGGTGTTTATATCCGTCAATCTGCATTGTCAAAAATGAAAAGGCAGAAATTGTCATGATTGGATTTATGGGATCTCGTAGAATATCCGCAAACATTTCGCCAGTCTAATTAAAATTATATCCTATCTGCTCCTCTGTTTGGAGATGTCGCTTGTGGGATCTAACCGGCTAACCGACTAGTTTTAACCAATCCTGAGAACTCTTCATAGTGCTTTGAAGGTCGAGCGTAATGGTAGGGGCTTTTTCGTTGGCTCAGCCGAACCAGGTGCCACGCTGTGGGCATATCTCTTGATGTTGCCGCTCTCCTGCCAGATTGGCACCATAAAGTGGGGTAGAAATATGGACTGGTCCTTAGTATAAACCTTGGGATAAAGCAGATACCCAACCCTATCCACACACCACGTCTGCAAGTACATGTAAAGTAGTGAAAATGCGGCTGCGATGTCATAAGACTATTAAATATTCATGACCAGAGCGCTCTGAACACCAAAGTCAATTGAAATCAGTAAAATCGTACATAGTGACATATACGATTATTGGGGAGCATTGATAGGATATTAATTTATTAAGATTGACATAATTTCGCACAAAGTTTTCATAGCGTTACGTCTAGACGGTACATTGTATTCCCCTGATTTACCATATTGGTTTACCTAGATTGACATTCTAACTGATGAGTTTGATTTTTAAACAAGTACATGAGGACCAATCTGAAGCAGGAAGATTCATATTACTGTACCATATTTGAGTTTGTGTCAGTGTTTTCAAGCCATGTAGTATAATCCCAGAATTAAACTAGACCATTGTTGTACTGTTGTTAGGAGACCATAGGAACCATTATATAAACTCATCCCTGTAAACTTTGATTTCATGGTCACACAGATATGGTGTCAACAGCTTCGCAGGTGAATTCTCTCCAATATCGAGTCTATAATCCCCTCCATATCATAAACATGTATACAGCCATACAGCTTGACTGACACGCACATTCAGTCATCCCTAATGTATCTTTATATGTAGCTCGTCCCGGTTGCCTGAATTACACCCCCTTCCCCCATCATTCCCCACTCACCGAAAATAAGAATCTCTGGAATTCTGAAAAGTAACCATTCGGCCTCCTCAAATTAAGTCAGCATTTTTAACTGAAAAGCTCTGTGTGGCTAATACATTTCTACATCAAATGGAGACAACATTGGTCCTTGAGAGCTTCCTATTGTATGGAAGGCGGCTCGTTTTAGTCTCCAGGCGTGATGAATTAAACTGAATTCTTCAGGTTTTACATTGTTGTCAACCCCTGCTCAAAATAAGTTGATTGATTAAATTCACAGTATAAAATGACGCTGGCCAAAAATGTCTGCTAAAGTCCAACTTACACTACAAATATTTTGTTGTATTAGAACAGAACAGTTTGTTCGTGTTTTGTTTCGAAGTAAATTTAGCCCAACTCACACTATGAACATTTTGTTGTATTAGAACAAAAACACTGTTCAGAGTATGTTTTGTCTGCCGTGTGAGGTGCCCAGAAATACGAACATTCTGCCATTCTTTTTGTGTTATGCGAGAGCGGCTTGTCACATGACCGACAGCTACCAGTTGATTGGATAGCTGTTGGTAAAGGGTCGGACACATGTTCGCGATCACCACACACCGAAGACAAAAACTGTTTTGAGGACGAAAACATGTTCCGGAAATTAAACATGTTTGATTTCACAAACTTGTTCCTCGAACAGAATGTTCGTGTTTCTGGGCACCTCACATTGCAGTCAAAACATGTTCTGATCAGTGTTTTTGTGTTAATACAACCAAATGTTCATGGGGTGTGTTGGGCTTGAATTCATGTTCAATGCTGGTGGTGGACATCGGGTCATTTTGCGTTTGACAAGTCCGTGTCTGGTCGCTTATTTTCAATCTTGTGTGCTCAGGTCGGAGGGTCTGAAATCTATCTGTACATGTAGAAGATGGTTGTCTATTTGTTTCGTCCAAGTTCGTCCAGAGAATGGGGTTCAGATCAATTGGACATCTCAGATAACAACTAATTTGTTTAAATGTCAAACTGCAACTGTTAAACAGTGTAGGAGGTTTATGCACTTACAGGTACATGTAATTGCGATTCGCGATGAAAACAATACACACCCATTAGACGTAATGCCATGGCCAGACGTAGCCAATCCATTACTGGAGTCTAACTCCCTTGTGATTTGAGGCATTTAGTCGGCCAGGCGTGGGGTGATATTACTGTTATCTCTGGTGTCTGCAGGCGTTGGGGTTTATACGGGTGTCGGGTTTATACAGACGGTATTAAAATAACCCCATTTTACCAACAACAACGATTTGTTTGTCATGTAGACACATTTAACATGTAAAGTGTCGGTGTTTAACATAATCAGCTAATGGAATAATGTATCGCTTCATTTGCTTTTGTCCTACATGTAGCTCGGTGTTTGCCGATAAAAGCCTTACGTTAAATTATCCGTTAAATTGTGATGTAAATTGTTTAAAAATCCAGCCGTATAAAGTGTGTCTTTCAACCAAAAATAGTTGGGGTGATATTATCGGAAAAGGAAAACTGTATGAAAACAAAGGAAAACTGTACGAAAACAAATAAAAACTGTCTCTTGGGGAACAGGGTGGGTGTGAAATTCTTGGGGAACAGAGTGGGTGTGAAATTGATAAGTTCGAATGTAGGTCATTCTCCCCCCTGTCATGTTCCCCCCCCTGTCCCATTTCCCCCCCCCTGTCATGTTCCCCCCCCTGGACATATTCCCCCCCTGTCATATTCCCCCCTTATATTTACTTGTCCATATAGCTGTTGTGGGTTAAATATTTAGGTAATTTTTTCTTCCAGTAAAATAATGCCAATTTTTATTTATCATAAACTGTTACAGGAAAAGACGAATGTTGTTTTTTTAATGTAATTCCATCAATAAATTATTTTCTTCAGAGATTTATCTTTAAGTAGTCTTAGATAGGCACACATTTTACCAACCAATAAAAGTAACGTGTGAAGAGATGTTCATATACACACCCACTTTCTCGGGGTGTTCTGACCCTACACCTGCCTGAGTATGGGAGTTATTATAACATCACTATATGTACTAACATGTACCTCAGAGCAGTTGTTTCGGATAATTTCGGGAATATAGCTTGACATGAATCTCACTTAAAGAGATATTAAATACGGGTCATGTTCATTTCAGGATGTCAGCCGCTGTCTGCATTCCGTCTCTCGATGGTTGTAGTGTGCGGGAACATCTAACACTGTCGCAAGTAGACTGGATGAGTCTCTATTTCATATGTACTATTTAATAATAATAAAAAGATCTTTAAGAAATATATACGTTTGATAAATAAATAAATAAAATGAAAAAAATGAAAAAAATATTTTTAAAATGGAGACTGGACGATATTGGTTGGTAAAATGTGTGCCTATCTAAGACTACTTAAAAATAAATCTGTGAAGAAAATAATTTATTGATGGAATTACATTAAAAAAAACAACATTTGTCTTTTCCTGTAACAGTTTATGATAAATAAAAATTGGCATTATTTTACTGGAAGAAAAAATTACCTAAATATTTAACCCACAACAGCTATATGGACAAGTAAATATAAGGGGGAAATATGACAGGGGGGATATGTCCGGGGGGGAACATGACAGGGGGGGGGGAAATGACAGGGGGGAATGGGACAGGGGGAACAGGGGGGGGAACATGACTGTACTCCGATAAGTTCATGTCTATCAATGTACTGTACATTGATAGACATGAACTTATCAATTTCACACCCACGCTGTTCCCCAAGAGACAGTTTTTATTTGTTTTCGTCAGCTGTATGCATACTGCTGTGAAATGAAGATTCATAATATTAGTGTCACTCAACTATATTACAATCAATATTTTGTGCCCCCAACTTCAGCATTATAATAAGGGACGAGTGTAACATAAAAATATAATGTATGTCAACAATTTTGATTCTGGTTGATATTCTAGCTGTTGCACTCATTCCGACAGTTTCTCGATTTCAATTGTAGTACATGGTACATGCTTTCATACCACGTTAATCATGGTAATTGTACTTATTTAGTACTTTAGACTTTAGTACTTATTTATTCACATTATGGTTTTAGAGTCTGATAAACCTGTTATTTTAGGAACGGTTATACTGACCACATTATACCTGTATCATGTGTGCACCAGTACCTGACTGACATGCGCCAGGGACGTAATACTCGGGAAACTGTTCTAGTTTTGTGTTTGTCTCTGTGTGTTGGGTTTAGAGGTGGGGGGGGGGAGGGGCACTACAAGAGTATCATGTAGTTACTTTCAAATTGTACCCACTGTGGAACCCATTGCCAATTAGTACCAGCAGAAATGTATATTTGCGATAGAGTCAAGAGGTTAAATTTGTCAATTGGGAGGGATGTTTGGAACATAGTGAATTACTAGGGCAAGCAGATGCTGACAGGTGGGTATTTTCCTGGTTCCCACAGTTAATACATGGGGTGGGCAAGGGGAGAGCCCCCACCCCCATTTTACCTAACCATACTGTATTAACTAAAGACTGGAAATAAAGAGATCACCTCATGATCACTAATTCACCCCCCTCCCTCTCCATCACCACAGCATAAATTGTGTCTGCAATAGCCCTGGTTGTTTTCTTACATACATGTCAATGACTACGTGCATTTTCAGGTCCACGATCTGCATTGCTAAATTTGTAACAGAACTTTGTTTCCTGGTCCATTCTGATAGTTTCCATCCAGGGATGTCAGCGATTCTTGTCGGGTTCATGCAGGATGACCTCACCCAATCCATATATTTGTATCTCCCGATTTTTCTGGATTTTCGTGGGCTGCCAGCTGCCGTCCCTTACATTATACCAATACAATTTGTTACAATCAATCAAAGTCCTGTTTTCTCTAATCTGATGTTTTTACAGGAAACACATGTTGTAGAATGTCCTCATTCTGTTCTTGACACTGGATATTTTGTGGTGTATATGTATAGTTTGTGTACAAAATGTAGTGGAAAATAATATTGGTCAAAAGTGTGTCAGTTTAACTGCCTAGGATTTCCTTTATCTAAACCGCAAAATTCCCAGGTCTATTATTTGTGACAAGCCACGGTGCAAGCTTTGCACATCATCTATCTTGATTACCTCATGGCCCTCTATAGCATCCCCCTGTCCTGGCATCGGACTTGGCACCTCCTGATGTCAGATACAACATCTGATTGTGATTTGCCATGAAAAATATGTTGCACGTCTTTGTTTGTACATAGCTCTTGGCCAATCAACATTGCCCAATACCAACTTGGATGTTAATGGGCTAAGGATACACAGCTAGCTAAACAGGACATTGTTCTTCGACCACAAAATGTTAATGGACTAAGGATACACAGCTAGCTAAACAGGACATTGTTCTTCGACCACAAAATGTTAATGGACTAAGGATACACAGCTAGCTAAACAGGACATTGTTCTTCAACCACAAAATGTTAATGGAGTAAGGATACACAGCTAGCTAAACAGGACGTTGTTCTTCGACCACAAAATGTTAATGGACTAAGGATACACAGCTAGCTAAACAGGACATTGTTCTTCGACCACAAAATGTTAATGGACTAAGGATACACAGCTAGCTAAACAGGACATTGTTCTTCGACCCCAAAATGTTAATGGACAAAGGATACACAGCTAGCTAAACAGGACATTGTTCTTTGACCACAAAATGTTAATGGGCTAAGGATACACAGCTAGGTAAACAGGACATTGTTCTTCGACCACAAAATGTTAATGGACTAAGGATACACAGCTAGGTAAACAGGACATTGTTCTTCAACCACAAAATGTTAATGGACTAAGGATACACAGCTAGGTAAACAGGACATTGTTCTTCGACCACAAAATGTTAATGGACTAAGGATAAACAGCTAGGTAAACAGGACATTGTTCTTCGACCACAAAATATTAATGGACTAAGGATACACAGCTAGCTAAACAGGACATTGTTCTTCAACCACAAAATTTTAATGGACTAAGGATACACAGCTAGGTAAACAGGACATTGTTCTTCAATCACAAAATGTTAATGGACTAAGGATACACAGCTAGGTAAACAGGACATTGTTCTTCGACCACAAAATGTTAACGGATTAAGGCTGCACAGCTAGGTAAACAGGACATTGTTCTTCGACCACAAAATGTTAATGGACTAAGGATACACAGCTAGGTAAACAGGACATTGTTCTTCAACCACAAACTGTTAATGGACTAAGGATACACAGCTAGGTAAACAGGACATTGTTCTTCGACCACAAAATGTTAATGGACTAAGGATACACAGCTAGCTAAACAGGACATTGTTCTTCAACCACAAAATTTTAATGGACTAAGGATACACAGCTAGGTAAACAGGACATTGTTCTTCAATCACAAAATGTTAATGGACTAAGGATACACAGCTAGGTAAACAGGACATTGTTCTTCGACCACAAAATGTTAATGGACTAAGGATGCACAGCTAGGTAAACAGGACATTGTTCTTCGACCACAAAATGTTAATGGACTAAGGATACACAGCTAGGTAAACAGGACATTGTTCTTCGACAACAAAATGTTAATGGACTAAGGATACACAGCTAGGTAAACAGGACATTGTTCTTCGACCACAAAATGTTAATGTACTAAGGATACACAGCTAGGTAAACAGGACATTGTTCTTCAACCACAAACTGTTAATGGACTAAGGATACACAGCTAGGTAAACAGGACATTGTTCTTCGACCACAAAATGTTAATGGGCTAAGGATACACAGCTAGGTAAACAGGACATTGTTCTTCGAGCACAAAATGTTAATGGACTAAGGATACACAGCTAGCTAAACAGGACATTGTTCTTCGACCACAAAATGTTAATGGACTAAGGATACACAGCTAGGTAAAAAGGACATTGTTCTTCAACCACAAAATGTTAATGGACTAAGGATACACAGCTAGGTAAACAGGACATTGTTCTTCGACCACAAAATGTTAATGGACTAAGGATACACAGCTAGCTAAACAGGACATTGTTCTTCGACCACAAAATGTTAATGGGCTAAGGATACACAGCTAGGTAAACAGGACATTGTTCTTCGACCACAAAATGTTAATGGACTAAGGATACACAGCTAGGTAGACAGGACATTGTTCTTCGACCACAAAATGTTAATTGACTAAGGATACACAGCTAGCTAAACAGGACATTGTTCTTCGACCACAAAATGTTAATGGACTAAGGATACACAGCTAGGTAAACAGGACATTGTTCTTCGACCACAAAATGTTAATGGACTAAGGATACACAGCTAGGTAAACAGGACATTGTTCTTCGACCACAAAATGTTAATGGACTAAGGATACACAGCTAGGTAAACAGGACATTGTTCTTCGACAACAAAATGTTAATGGACTAAGGATACACAGCTAGGTAAACAGGACATTGTTCTTCGACCACAAAATGTTAATGTACTAAGGATACACAGCTAGGTAAACAGGACATTGTTCTTCAACCACAAACTGTTAATGGACTAAGGATACACAGCTAGGTAAACAGGACATTGTTCTTCGACCACAAAATGTTAATGGGCTAAGGATACACAGCTAGGTAAACAGGACATTGTTCTTCGAGCACAAAATGTTAATGGACTAAGGATACACAGCTAGCTAAACAGGACATTGTTCTTCGACCACAAAATGTTAATGGACTAAGGATACACAGCTAGGTAAAAAGGACATTGTTCTTCAACCACAAAATGTTAATGGACTAAGGATACACAGCTAGGTAAACAGGACATTGTTCTTCGACCACAAAATGTTAATGGACTAAGGATACACAGCTAGCTAAACAGGACATTGTTCTTCGACCACAAAATGTTAATGGGCTAAGGATACACAGCTAGGTAAACAGGACATTGTTCTTCGACCACAAAATGTTAATGGACTAAGGATACACAGCTAGGTAGACAGGACATTGTTCTTCGACCACAAATGTTAATTGACTAAGGATACACAGCTAGCTAAACAGGACATTGTTCTTCGACCACAAAATGTTAATGGACTAAGGATACACAGCTAGGTAAACAGGACATTGTTCTTCGACCACAAAATGTTAATGGACTAAGGATACACAGCTAGGTAAACAGGACATTGTTCTTCGACCGCAAAATGTTAATGGACTAAGGATACACAGCTAGCTAAACAGAACATTGTTCTTCAACCACAAAATGTTAATGGACTAAGGATACACAGCTAGCTAAACAGGACATTGTTCTTCAACCAAAAATGTTAATGGACTAAGGAAAGACAGCTAGCTAAACAGGACATTGTTCTTCGACCACAAAATGTTAATGGACTAAGGATACACAGCTAGGTAAACAGGACATTGTTCTTCAACCATAAAATGTTAATGGACTAAGGGTACACAGCTAGGTAAACAGGACATTGTTCTTCGACCACAAAATGTAAATGGACTATGGATACACAGCTAGGTAAACAGGACATTGTTCTTCGACCACAAAATGTTAATGGACTAAGGATACACAGCTAGGTAAAGAGGACATTGTTCTTCGACCACAAAATGTTAATGGACTAAGGATATACAGCTAGGTAAACAGGACATTGTTCTTCGACCACAAAATGTTAATGGACTAAGGATACACAGCTAGCTAAACAGGACATTGTTCTTCGACCACAAAATGTTAATGGACTAAGGATACACAGCTAGGTAAACAGGACATTGTTCTTCGACCACAAAATGTTAATGGACCAAGGATACACAGCTAGCTAAACATGACATTGTTCTTCGACCACAAAATGTTAATGGACTAAGGATACACAGCTAGCTAAACAGGACATTGTTCTTCGACCACAAAATGTTAATGGACTAAGGATACACAGCTAGCTAAACAGGACATTGTTTTTCAACCACAAAATGTTAATGGGCTAAGGATACACAGCTAGCTAAACAAGACATTGTTCTTCGACCACAAAATGTTAATGGGCTAAGGATACACAGCTAGCTAAACAGGACATTGTTCTTCGACCACAAAATGTTAATGGGCTAAGGATACACAGCTAGCTAAACAGGACATTGTTCTTCGACCACAAAATGTTAATGGGCTAAGGATACACAGCTAGCTAAACAGGACATTGTTCTTCGACCACAAAATGTTAATGGACTAAGGATACACAGCTAGGTAAACAGGACATTGTTCTTCAACCACAAAATGTTAATGGACTAAGGATACACAGCTAGGTAAACAGGACATTGTTCTTCGACCACAAAATGTTAATGGACTAAGGATACACAGCTAGCTAAACAGGACATTAGACTCGTCATGTAGACTCGGCTGATTCCCAACTGTGATATCTTTCCATGTTACACTTTCCTGTGCTTTCTTAGTATTTTAGTTCTCTTGTTTTAAATCGTTATATTTTTATGTGTATCTCATGTGTACATGTTTTTATCTGCATGCCACGGTACCATATGCTATAGTTTATCATTTTTAAACAGGAAAAATTCCCTGTTTCTTGCCATGCTAGGTGAACTGGCTTATGGGTAATTTCAGAGGTGCCATCTATCCAAGCGGTATGGTTTTCATTACAACACCCCTGCGCAAAATGAGAGAATGACTGAAACTTCCGCGTCACTTCCCCTTATGTGTTGTAACTGAACGCGATATGAAGTAGTTCGACCTAGTTTCGAATAATTTCGCTGGATTAATCCCAGGACGAACCGTTTTAGGCGCAGATATTGAAGAATATGTCGGTTTCGTTTCCTGGTAAACACTTCTGCTGATATCTTGTGAGATTTTCTTCGAAAGATTGTGTTTTGTCTGTAAACTGGTCAATATGGCACAAGTCGTAGTCACGGAATATGCCGACTTCATCTTCGGCTCTGATATCCAATGAAATACACCGAATTGACGAAATTACGTCATTTTTTAAGATCGGCTGAATCCCACTGCCAAAATTATAGTGCAGTCCCGGTGAGAGAGAGTTTGGAAATTTCGTTCCATCAGTCGACTGGAGAGTTTTGACACTGCGAGTGTGGCATTCTGACAGATCGAGGTGTGTAAAACGTTTTATACCCGTCACTTAATTGATTACTTGTTTCCCGGCGCACATTTATTAAATATTGTCAAATAAATGAATGTTGTAAGTTTCCGCGCAACTGCATGATTGGAGCACATGGCATGTCTGAAAGCCGCCGTTTTGTGCGCTAAGTTTGAAAACATTTCTTGCAAGGAAAACTTGATTTTTTTTCATCAAGCGAAAGCATCCTTTTTACTGCAATTTTCAAATTGACTGATCTTATCGTCTTAGCATCATTTGTCATCTAGCAAAAGTAATGTTCTTGATTCTTACCATCCGTAATGACAGCTCGTTGAGCAGGTCAGGGAAAAGAACTAACTGAGATATATATCCCAATTGGGATAAAATATCCCAATTTGGACATTTTTTGCATACTTCCATATTTTCAAGCTGGCCTATTTTGCAAGTTCTCCAGTTCGTATAAAGACATACAACAGTGGTTAGTGATGGGAAGTATACTGCAACAACAACATAAAAAAGTATTGCACGTAATTCCAATTGCACAGAGAATAATGTCGGCGAGAAAAGGTCAGCAAAATTATACAACCGTATTGGCAGTTTTGTGAAGTAGATTCTACCTTGTTTTTGTAGTTTAGATGCCGAAATTCGACATTGCCGTTCAGTATGAAAATCGGTGAAAATATCCCAATTAGGATATATTTCAATATCCAAACTTTGATTTAATATCCCAGTAATTTTCCGTTTGGGCCAGGCAATGGAGGTTAAATTAATTTTTGATGTTAATAATGGTTTTCTGTGTCTGTGATTTGAATTTTTAAGGGTAAGGGTATTTTTGCTTTGTGCAATTGCTGAATGTGATTTTAAAATAATTATTCGATGTATCGGTGGGCATACGTGTAATCTTGAAGAAGACCCCCAAGCTACTTACAGTATTTTCTTGTTGTCAATTGCCACACAAATAAATGAATATGAATCTTGTACATGTCTACAATAACAATGTCATTGGGCTTTGACTGCAGGTTGCAGTGTCCATGAATACAAAAACCATGAATGAATGCCGCTATGCATCCTGGGCAACACTGCCCACTACGATGCGGACACCGACCTCGGCAATATTGTAGGTTTACTACCAAAATGTTATCTTTCTGGTTCAATTTTTAATCTTCGGTAATTTCATTGGATCGTCGAACAATTGTGATAGCAGTTTAACGCCTCGACAAAATTGTTTCCATCGTCCACTGGTACCACATACGCAACTCTCATTTGTCTAGACTTTCTTTACAGTATTGATGAAGTCTCTTCAATAATTAGAGCTACGATTCACAAATTCATACCACGTATGCAGCGAGAGACACATCAGAAATATATTGAACAGAACCAATTCCTTCCCTGTTTTTTAGCAGCCTTGGATGCTTTCATTATCTTTCTGTCTTAAATACTAATCCTAGTTTTATGTTTATTTCAATTTTATTACGTTTGCGCTTCATGTACATATTGTTTTTTGTTATCGGGAGCCCAACTAGTATAGGTGTTCGCCACCTGTTTGGGCTACCCTTGCATGTAATGTTGTCATCATGCTAAAGTACAATAAATAAAAAACATTGTTCTTCGACCACAAAATGTTAATGGACTAAGGATACACAGCTAGGTAAACTGGACATTGTTCTTCAACCACAAAATGTTAATGGACTAAGGATACACAGCTAGGTAAACAGGACATTGTTCTTCGACCACAAAATGTTAATGGACTAAGGATACACAGCTAGGTAAACAGGACATTGTTCTTCAACCACAAAATGTTAATGGACTAAGGATACACATCTAGGTAAACAGGGCATTGTTCTTCAACCACAAAATGTTAATGGACTAAGGATACACAGCTAGGTAAACAGGACATTGTTCTTCGACCACAAAATGTTAATGGACTAAGGATACACAGCTAGCTAAACAGGACATTGTTCTTCGACCACAAAATGTTAATGGACTAAGGATACACAGCTAGCTAAACAGGACATTGTTCTTCGACCACAAAATGTTAATGGACTAAGGATACACAGTTAGCTAAACAGGACATTGTGCTTCAACCACAAAATGTTAATGGACTAAGGATACACAGCTACGTAAACAGGACATTGTTCTTCGACCACAAAATGTTAATGGACTAAGGATACACAGCTAGCTAAACAGGACATTGTTCTTCGACCACAACATGTTAATGGACTAAGGATACACAGCTAGGTAAACTGGACATTGTTCTTCAACCACAAAATGTTAATGGACTAAGGATACACAGCTAGGTAAACAGGACATTGTTCTTCGAACACAAAATGTTAATGGACTAAGGATACACAGCTAGGTAAACAGGACATTGTTCTTCAACCACAAAATGTTAATGGACTAAGGATACACAGCTAGGTAAACAGGGCATTGTTCTTCAACCACAAAATGTTAATGGACTAAGGATACACAGCTAGGTAAACATGACTGTTCTTCAGCCACATTATGTTAATGGACTAAGGATACACAGCTAGGTAAACAGGACAGTGTTCTTCAACCACAAAATGTTAATGGACTAAGGATACACAGCTAGGTAAACAGGACATTGTTCTTCGACCACAAAATGTTAATGGACTAAGGATACACAGCTAGGTAAACAGGACATTGTTCTTCGACCACAAAATGTTAATGGACTAAGGATACACAGCTAGCTAAACAGGGCATTGTTCTTCAACCACAAAATGTTAATGGACTAAGGATACACAGCTAGGTAAACAGGACATTGTTCTTCAACCACAAAATGTTAATGGACTAAGGATACACAGCTAGCTAAACAGGACATTGTTCTTCAACCACAAAATGTTAATGGACTAAGGATACACAGCTAGGTAAACAGGACATTGTTCTTCAACCACAAAATGTTAATGGACTAAGGATACACAGCTAGCTAAACAGGACATTGTTCTTCAACCACAATATGTTAAAGGGCTAAGGATACACAGCTAGCTAAACAGGACATTGTTCTTCAACCACAAAATGTTAATGGACTAAGGCACCGTTTCCAATTATCGTTCGCGAATGAATCGTTTATTTCGTCAAATTTTCTCGAAGTCGCGATTTTCCAAGGCGCGAGGGAATGGTTCTTTTTCTTCAAAATAAACGATTCATTCGCGATCGCTGTTCGAATGGTTTTTTTTTCTGCTGGCAATCGTTTTTCAATCGAGAAAATTCTCGCGAATAAAAAGCGATATCGCGATTCAATCGCTTTTTAATCGAGAAAATATAAACGATTGAAAAAAAAAACGATTGAGGATTATAGCCGAAAGTAGTACGCCATTGGTTCAGCCTGACTGACCCGCATACACGCTCGAGTTTCTAACACTTCAGTCAGACTATATAAAGTTCGATCATTTTTTCTTCTTCCTTTTCCATTCTTTGCCTAGTGTAAAACTATAGCGTGTTTCTGTACAGTTGGCGGTTATATAGATACGATGGGGATATTGAAAGAAATTGATAAAAAATATCTATATATATACATAGGAATAATGGTTATGCATATAATTATAACTTCATATTTACATATATTTTGTACAGAACACAGACCCGGATATGGTCAGATTGGGTCATTTGCACTTGCAATTTCGTCTATTATTTTGGGTATTTCTGTGTTTTAAAGCTGGTATTATTCCGTGCGGGCTGAAATTTTGAGTTGATACGTCAGATTTTCGCTGTACGCGTGGTTTTTTGTCCTACGATCACCATTTTCCTTGTGTAGATAGATGGCGCTGTATTGAATATAACATTGTCATACGGGGTTTTGAGTCTTCGAAAGCACTTAATTACTAATATATAGCGCGGGCTATTTGTAAAAATTTTCACAACTGGTTAATCCAGTAAGAGATGAAATTATATACTATTCAGTTGGTTTTTGGCTTGAGCTTCCCTTTGGAATCATTCATAGTTCATTTATCAAAATATAAAATTAAAATAATAAGTATTGTACATATGCGAATCCAACCGTTATATGCGATTCAATCACCATTGTGATATGTATTTGATATAAATATGAAATCACTGCCGCGAATATTCTTATAATAAATAAAATTAACTTGAAGGTGATTTTTTTAACTTATTCACATCTCAATAGTTTAAAAACTGTACCAAAACATGAATGGGTACCCTTTCCTAATGTATGTTTTACTATAACAAAATATACATATTTAATTACACTATTTTTCACCTTAATTAACCTAGAAATTCTCGGCTGGAGGGCTAAGCTGTTCTGGGTTATCGCCATGCGCCCATTCACACCTCTATGAAACCTGTGCCGTAATCATTCTGATAATGCAATCAACGACGAACTCAAATTCACTTATGACCTGTACCGTACCCGGTATTTACAAAACAAGATATTGTGACTATCACCCTGTATTGTTTATACCAAGTTGCATGAATATATGAGAAAATTATCGAAAGTATGAAGGGAATGACTGAACATTAATACATTGTCGACTCACAGGATTATTGAATAAACATGTAATTTTGTCATTTACGCTTCGCCAGAGTAAATCTGAGCGCGAGCGTCACAGGAAGCATGGTACAGGTATATGTATAAATATTTCCAGCATACGCCCTACTTCGGCTTGTAGGAGACTATAGATCGTAAATCATATATATTATTCGGTTATCTTGCGCATTTATACAGTATAGTATAGTAATATAGGTTTTTCCATCGACAAATCCGCAATCAACATTACATGTAGTTCCCAGTTCGTGGATAGAGCGGCGTACGACGGCAACACGGCCTATGTGTCAAATATCACTCCGCCTCACGATTCTCTCGCGCCCTGAAAAAAAACGATTCTCTCGCGATTGAAGATTCGCGATCAAGAACGGATCGCGCATGGGTAAACGATTCAAAAACGATATCGCGAGAGAATGGTTTTTTCCAGAAAAGGTTCAATCGTTTTTTCTCATTTTTTTTCTCGATATCCTCGCGACTGATTCGCGACTGATCGTTTTTCAATCGAGAAAATTGAAGAAAAATCGCGACTGAAGAAAAAACGATTAATGGAAACGATCCCTAAGGATACACGGCTAGGTAAACAGGACATTGTTCTTCAACCACAAAATGTTAATGGACTAAGGATACACAGCTAGCTAAACAGGACATTGTTCTTCGACCACAAAATGGGACAATGTGCTGTTTACCATGTTTATATTGAACTTGGCTTCACAGCATCTTGAAAATCATGTCATTTGCTATTTTGTTGAAAAGTCTAATTTTGGAAGTCGAAGGGCTGCTCAAAGGATATGTGATGTTTTTATGCGAAAAACTCTTTGGTGTGTGACATAATAAAGCTGATATTTTTTCAATCCAGAGCCTGCAAGACCATATTTTTCTTGGAGAATAATACAAACTGAAATATCAGCCTGGGAAAATTTCTGATGGTCAGTTTATGGTTCGTCAAAATGTGCTCCCTGCCTTATATTTTCGTATTTTTTAGGCATATATGAAGGATTTTCTCTTCTAGCAAAAATATGACACCTCAAACCAAAATTATATTTTCATACAAGATAAGTTTGATTTTGGCTTGAGGTGTCGTATATTTGCCACAATAGATATCCTCCCTATAAGTATAACTGTCTCGGAAATACCAAAATTGGCCAAGAAATAATATTTTGATGAAGCAAAAGTTCAATTTTATGTGGCTGACCATCATAATTTTTCCCAGGCGGATATTTTGAACAGTATGTATTATTGAAGAAAACTAAGGTTTTGCCATTTTTTTTTATTGGAAAAAAATATACTTATTACCATCATACACAACTTTAGGAGTTTTTCTCATGTAAACATCAAATATCCTTTATCGGAATAGCAAGTTGGCATTACGGCACTATTAATCCAAGATTCCTTTGTTAATTCCTTGATTGATCAAATGAATTAGGAAGACTGACTGAATTTTTCCAAAAAAATGGAGAAAATAAGATTTACATCACATGTTCGGTGATTGAACAGTTCGACAACTAATAGCAGTCATGTATTGATACAGTTATAAACTTGCATATTCTTGACGAGCCTAGACTAGTGTTTGGATTATGGGAGTTGTTAACATTACAGTTAAATTTATCGAATACTGTTTGTTCGTGCTTCAGTGAAGGCAACCAGGCCATGATAATTCATTTTTCCTGTTCTGAGATTTTCTGATAATGTTCCGTTCTGATGCCCATTATGAAAGCACTCAGTATCGCTCGAAGCAATTACAGCTGGGATAATGGAAGGTTACATTGCATTTACTGGTATATTGTTGAGGTGTTTGAATGGCTTCAAAGGTCAGATTCCATGATTGACGGCCACACATGTCTACATTGCAATCTCTAGGTTGTCACACATTACCATAATTTCTATATAGTGTACCAAGCGCAATATAAGTAATACATTTGTAGGTTGCACTTGAAAGTCCTAATTCTATAAGCTTTATATGTTAGTACATTACGACATACTGAAGCTGAGGACACGCAAACATTTTTAGTTTGACCCGAGTTTTCATGTATCCGTGTGAATGAAAGATCACAGTTTTCTATACACCTCAGTTCTGTACTCTCCGGTTACATGTATTCCATTTACTTTGATCATGTGTACAGTAATGTGTCTGATAATTACAACCGATTTAGAACAGCTATTTACTCAATTAAATAAAAAAAAAATATATATGTTTAAATTCCACTGCATGAAATTGATTGGGATGTGTTCCCCCTATATATCCAGCTGCATGAGATTAAATAATACACTGTGACGCCATACATTCAGCTGCTTCAGATAATATAATACATTCAGCATCATCAGATTAAATAATACAATATGTCCCCTTATATTCAGCTGCATCAGATTAAGTAAGATATTCCTCCTCATATATTCAGCTGCATCAGATTGAATAATACACTCTGACCCATGCATGTATATTCAGATTGAATGATACACTTTGCTTCCCATTCAGCTGCATCAGCTTGAATAAGATATTTAGTATGCATAACGATGAAGTAACGAGACAACCAAAAACTTAAATTAGAAATAAAAGGATAGTGTACTGACAACTTGACTGGATCAGTTCCCTTGAACATCCACCTCTCGAAAGTGAAACAAATTCCCACAGTTTTTGCCAATTTCTTCCCAGCCTTGCCAAACATATCATACGCATCATATATTTACTTTTGAAATTTCAACCTGCATGTATTTTCACCTTACTGATACATCAAAAGTGTTTTGTTTAAACAAACGATGTACTAGTAAATATGTACGTAAAATTATGTTAAATTTTTCTTTCTTTGTGAAAGTCTGCGTTTTATTCATAACCGGAACTGTTCTCCACTATGCCTTTGAAATGCTTTCTAGCATGGAAAGGATGCATTTACTAATTTCATGCATAATTCATACTGCTACGCTTACATATTTGCCCATTTACATTATTAGTTTTACGGTACATGTATTTTTTTTAGTCATGAAGGTTTAAGTACCTCCATAATATCTGTAGGCTGATACTGTTAAAACTGTATGAAATCTGAGAATGTTGTACTTTATATTTATTTATGTGTAAAATATTTCCGTAGTTCAGTACATGGATCATGCCAGTTCCAGTCTTTACCCCTCGTCCTTTGGGCTATTTTCATCATCATGGACGTCTGTTCATACATCTGTCTGCCCATCTCAATAATGACTATGCTTAGGAACACCACATTTGCATCACACATGTATATGCATGGTCACAGAGCAGAAGTCTATTGAAAATCAGTGAACTGACTCATTTTGGGGGGTCACCAGGTAAATTACAAGCGTCTGGTCCGTCATTCATAATTCAGCCATCGTCCATTAGAGAATATCCGCGTCCATAATCCAAAGACCTAGATTCCGTATGCCATATAACAGTATTAGCACCAAATTCAAAAAGACAATCATTGTATACATAAACATAGGCTTGTTTCCTGCAAGAGAGAAGCGGTCAACAGTTTTCATTCAGTGATGCCGGCAAGACATCATGATGTACCAAAAATATCAAATCTGTATCGCTGATTAGTACAATGTAGTATTCTAATCCATAATATTCGTTGTAAAGAATGATGTATCTCAGTCACGCTTTGGTTGTGACTGTTCATATGAGTACATGGGTTCATATGGCCCCTAGCTCCGGGTTAAGTGGAATTAGACACAAGTTACGAAACGCAACGCCATACATGTAGATCTTGCATGCTACGCTCGTATTTTGCTATCAGCATGCGATATGTATCGCCAAATTTGAGAAACTTTGAGTGGAGGCACTTGGTTGTGTAGCCCTGTTTTATAAGTTTCTGCAACAATGTTTTGTGAGGATTAAAATCGTCACATTTAACACAGGATCTAGCAAATGCTAATAATACATGTATAAAGTTTGTCACCAAGGGCTTTTCACAATATCTGAAGAATGATATATGTAAGGCCTATGCTCACTGAACTTATACCAGACATATCTCTGGTCAGGGACTCATATCATTGGCTTTGTGGTGTTATCAGATATGTCTGTCTCGTTACCACCATATCTCAAGAAAAACTACCAAGGAACCCTAAACCTCACACATACATATTTTTGCTGAATTACGTGATCAAAATTGCCCATTTGTCTTCAATTGCTCTTTTATTATCTTATCTCAAGAATAATAAAGACCACAACTTATTGAATGCAGACAGGATACATCTTGTCCTGGGCAGGGCTACAGCTACAGTTGGCTTTGGGGAAATTGTCATCATGTACATATACACGCACGTCTGGCTGGCTGGCTGTCAGAAGAAAAGTTGTATGCCTAGGAGCCTCAGATTTTGATCACACATGTGGTTGCAGAACAGAAGTCTATTGAAATCATTGTCATCAATTGCCATGAAACCTCATGATGTAGGCCCCTACATCCATGACAATAAAATCCTACTTCTATCCCTTGATGCAATGCAGGCCCCCTTCATCCCATTCCATGACAATTAAATGGCTGGTGGGGATCATCAGACAATTCAATTAGCCCGTAATCTCCCTGATGTAATGTGATGATTACAATTTCGACATCGTAAACTATCCCTTTTTGGATAGTAATATTCCAGTGGGACCTGCATATGGCGTATACATATCTCGCTTAGTAGCATTTGCTAGATCCTGTGTTAGATGTGATGATTTTAATCAACGTCACAAAACATTGTTGCAGAAACTTATAAAACAGGGCTATTCCACCCAGCGCCTCCACTCAAAGTTTCTCAAATTTGGCGATACATATCGCATGCTGATAGCAAAATACGAACGTAGCGTGCAAGATCCATGGCGCTACGTTTCGTAACTTGTGTCTAATTCCGCTTAACCCGGGGCTAGGGGCCGTATGAACCCATGTACTTCAAGATCCTCATGGCACTCATATAAACAGTCACAATCAAAGCGTGACTGAGATACATCTTCTTTTAGATGACGACTCTATAACGAATATTATGGATTAAGAATACTGATCAGCGATACGGATTTGATATTTTTGGAACATCATGATGTCTTTGCCGGCATCATTGAAAACTGTTGACCGCTTCTCTCTTGCAGGAAACAAGCTTATGTTTATGTATACTATGATTGTCTTTTTGAATTTGGTGCTAATACTGTTATATGGAATATGAAATAGGTCTTTGGATTATGGACGCGGATATTCTCTAATGGACGACGGCTGGATTATGAATGACGGACTAGACGCTTGTAATCAATTTAACTGGCAGCGCCAGGTCCCTGGATTGGCACAGTCGGAAGAGCAAGTTTTAATTTTGTGTATCGCGCTGCATATAGGACTTCATGCCTTGTGGCACATGCACTGTGCATTGACAATTTCATTAGTTTCGTGTTACAGTACACCCAAGAAATAAGCTGGTCAAATTCGCGAAAGACATCCGAAAGATGTAGCGAATCGTTTGCGAAATTGCGAACACTTCGCCAGTACCTTTTGCCATACTTTCCCATATGTTGGCTGAGAAAATTTCGGAATTGAGCCTTTCGCGAAAGCTATACATTAACAATGTTTGAGGGAATACAAGTTGAACATTGGTTATATTCTTGTCTGTCAACTATTTGTTTTTCATTTGCTGGTGTGTTTAGTTTTGAATGGCATTAATTAGGTCCATATACTAATTTTGCAAATGTATTGCAAATATAAAATCACGACGACGTACTGGTTTTTTTTTGCCAGTCCATGGTGCAAGCCATGATACACGCAAAACTGAGATCGTATGTACCGGTGCCTGGAGCTGTATCACGGTATTCATCTAGTCGCATAATCAGCCCCTCATTGTGCTATATGACTTGTTTTTGGAGACAAAATCTTTCACATCCAAATGAAATTCGCAGTACATAAAGTTCAATCTAAAACTGTGTGGTTTCCGGGTGTGAAAAGCAATAGGAACCAAACGTCGTGATATGACTTGAAAGCGACGTTAAATCATATTCACTCACTCACTCCTTAACCAAGACTCTATTTGAATACACCCAAGGCTGAGAGATTCTAAGTGCTCAATGCGGGACTTGCACAATACAGAGTTTCGATCTCGGCCACTAGGATATTTGTCTTTATTTCCGTTTTATCCCACTTCTATCATCTTCTAGGCACAGCTGAGTAGGCTGGCCGATCGTTTCGCTTGGACGCGTAGCGGGCGATAACTCTCCGTAATAACCACCGCCCAGCCGCCAGGATCGCGGCGAACGACATTTCAGGTTTATCGAGAAAAAGCAGCCGACATGGAAATAGATCTGAAAATAGCAGCTATTGCTTCAAGGTATCGTATGTGGTTGATTTATATGATTTTAAGTTCAATACTTGATATAATCGATAGAAACATGTCGTAGTTTATTCCATTGTGCCACCATATTTGTAAGCAATGGTGAAAGACAAATATGCCGAATGTAAAACCGGTCTGCGGGATGATTGAAATAGTATAAACGTTTCCGTTGGAATTCCCGTAGGTAAGCAACCCCTATATTGCGAGATATCATACAGGTAGTTGTCATTTGAACTCCGCTAAAGTCAATAAATACCGCGATGTCAGCATTAGCTGACAATGGCTTTAAATGTGTATTCATGCCAGCATGCTGTACAAGATCTCAGCGGGAATGGAGCTTTCAAAGCCGCTCAGAAAGACCAGGGGCAGGGGAACCTACTTGTAACCGAGCAGATCTAATGCTGCCATTTTATAGCGCTGTCCCACCGAAATGCTGGTCGGTGATATTTTCAGTGGTGTGGTATTCTTTTTCTGGATTTTTGACAGATCTTGCTCCAGGTGGCATTATCTGTGGTGTTTCTTCAGGATTTGGATGTTTTACATTTTTCTCGGTGTTTGAGGAATTGCTCCTTATTCTTCGTCTCTTGGTCGACGGACCTGAAGAGTCCTCCCATGACATGTCTTCTCCAAATGTTTTCTTTGCCTCGTCATCTGGGCGTATCCTTTTTCGCTCCTGACATTTTTCCAACCGATTTTCGTTGCCTTTGTCGTTTGACGGCTTTAGCTGATCAATGTACCCGGTATCATCGACGGTAGCACGAACATTTATTGACTGGTCACGCTTACCGTCAGTACCAGAGATACTTTCTGCTTGTGTCACATGGTGCTCCTCATAATCGTCGTTCTCTGCGGGCATAGCATGATCATACTCGTCAGCTTTTGGCAACGTAAGAGTAGGAGTTTTTTGAAGTAGCCTCAGAACTTGGGTGTAGAGATCGTTTAGTAGGTGACTGGCCGGCTGACGATTTTGGACGGATCTGTGGTTTAACATCCTGGTTTCCATTCATGTCATCTGGGCCGTCCGAATCGGTCTCCTCATAATTTTTCCTCATAAGTTTTCCTCATAATCGCGGTTCTCTGCAGGCATAGCATGGTCATACTCATCACTTTCCAGATTGCCATCAGTTTCCATTCTTGTCGAATCGTCAGAATGTTCCCTGTCCCCTGATGTGGCCACGACTGAACTATGGTCTCTCCTCATATGGTGCTGAAGATCACAATTCTTTGACGTGTACACTCTTTATAATATACGGCTCGTGGAGGCAGGGGAACCTACTTGTAACAGAGCAGATCTAATGCTGCCATTTTATAGCGCTGTCCCACTGAAATATCATGCCGTAGGCAGACATGACACCCCACTCAGTCACATTTATACTGACACCGAGCGAACCAGTCCTTGCTCTATCCTCTTAATGCTGAGCGTAAGCGAGGGAGCGACAAGTTCCTTCTTTCAAGTCTTAGGTATGACCCGGCCTGGGATCGAACCGATTAATAACGTAAATAAAATGGGTCCCTGTATTACATAAACCCGGCAATCCCCTGTTGGTCAGCACATGTAGTACACCTCCATTTTGCAAAAAAAAAATAAAAAACACATGTGCTGGGCGACAAGAGTGGTGATGCAAGAGAACGATTCCTTGACGGCAAATTGTTTACATGACAGAAAAGGAAGAATTGATACATTTTATAGTCTCTTTTGTTGTGTTATTATTGACGATTTATTTAGTGATAATCTGTATTGTTTGGTCATGTTATTATAATGATGTCTCAAAATCGTTCAGTTACCGGACCATATTTGCTTATTACACCCAATTGGCGTAGCGTTTAAATTAAAAATCTATTGTTTAGTTCCGTGTATAAACAATTAGAACAATTTAAAGCTGAATGCTTCTATTATACCCATACACACAACGGACTATTCCCCCACCGTTCCTGACCTTCGGGTTCTTTTCATATCCCTCAATGAGGATTTTCAACTTGACTCGATGTTATTTGCCTTTCCTAGTTATATAATATGTGATTATATGCTTTTTTCCATTGCTCTGGTATGCAAATACACCGAAACCCGTATAATCCGACCATGCTCTGGACGAACATTTTTTTGTGTTGGGTTTGACAGGGGTTTGGTTTACAGAGGTTCATTTCAATGGTAAACTGCCCATCAGTACCAAGACAAATGTCAATATATGAAGGTTTGTCAGTATATTCGGGTGTCGGTTTAGGCAGGTTTCACTGTAAACCTTTCTGAATCAAATGTACATACACACTTGGTATTCTAGCTCAATGAAATTAATTTTTTACATGCTCAATTTACACGATTTTCTATTGAAATTATTTGTCGACATTATATAGCTGTGCCAAAACTGTTTTACAGGTTGAATGATAATGAACTTGTAGAGTGCATTGTAATTGACATGCTATTTTGTTCAGTGATAAAAGGGTCTTTGTTTCAGTGGTTTCATGTTGTCAGGCATTCACAGATATCAGGCTGATATTTATTGTTGATAATATAGACTGTATTTTTATTCACAATCCCAAGTGTCCTGTTCTTTTGTATGCACCTCGTCCCCCTTTAATAGGAAACCTGTCTGAGCAAATTTTGTTGTTATGCAAATAACACCAAGCGTGAATGACACATGGTCATCGCCTAGAAGCCCATTAATGATACATGTACATGTCTCTGATACCATTCAACTGTTCAATATGAAAGTTGGTGCATAATTCGATCGATACATCAAGAGACTTTCAATAAATATACCAAGCCGGTTTTCTGATTGGGCGGAAGCCTTGGTGGCCATCTTTAATGCAAAATCATTATCTCAAATACCATTCTTCAACTGTTCATTTTGAAATCTCATTACTGACATATCTCAAGAATGACATCCCTGGGCACAACATATTGGCCATGGATCCAGAAGCCGCCTATCAAATCAGGATCCAGAGCCGAGGGGGTTTCATATGCGAGAAAAAAAAGTGTGATTTTTTAACAAACTAATTGACGAGGAATTTAGATGAAAGCACTGACCAAGGATCAGTTGTTTTTGAGGGTCAAAATAGGCTTAGAATGTATCACATGGCTTCTAGACCCCCAGGATTTCAAGATGGCAGCCATTAAATTAATGGCCGCCATCTTGGATTTATTCTCAATGCGAAAACTTGTACGAAAGGTCCATCGGACGTTTGCGCCATCTTGGATTTCAAGACGGCGGCCATCTTGGATTTCGAGATGGCGGCCATCTTGGATTTATTTTCTCAATGCGAAAACTTGTACGAAAGGTCCATCGGACGTTTGCGCCATTTTGGATTTCAAGACGGCGGCCATCTTGGATTTCGAGATGGCGGCCATCTTGGATTTATTCTCAATGCGAAAACTTGTACGAAAGGTCCATCGGACGTTTGCGCCATTTTGGATTTCAAGACGGCGGCCATCTTGGATTTCGAGATGGCGGCCATCTTGGATTTATTCTCAATGCGAAAACTTGTACGAAAGGTCCATCGGACGTTTGCGCCATCTTGGATTTCAAGACGGCGGCCATCTTGGATTTCGAGATGGCGGCCATCTTGGATTTATTCTCAACGCGAAAACTTGTACGAAAGGTCCATCGGACGTTTGCGCCATTTTGGATTTCAAGACGGCGGCCATCTTGGATTTCGAGATGGCGGCCATCTTGGATTTATTCTCAACGCGAAAACTTGTACGAAAGGTGCATCGGACGTTTGCGCCATTTTGGATTTCAAGACGGCGGCCATCTTGGATTTCGAGATGGCGGCCATCTTGGATTAAGTTAATTGCGGCCATCTTGGATTTCTTTTCATACAACATACATCTGATTCTATCCCTTATTATACACAGGAGGATTTCTAGACCCGGAACCCGAAATATCTAACTTAAAGACTTGGGCGTATTTGTCCGCACTTCATTATTTCACGCTGCGAAATACATCCTTCCAGAAAGAATTTGTCAGGGGTCAAAGTGACATCAGCAATTGTTCAACAAAGGACATCAGCAATTGTCCAGCGCAAGATCTTCTCAACTGTCCATGGAATAAAATCTGCAATTAATGGCTCAATGATGACATCTGCAAATGACCAAATCAGATGATTTGCAATCATCCAAGGAAAGTCTTCTGCAATGTTCAAAGAATGACATCTGCAATTTGTCAATGGACATCTGCAACTGACCAAAGGCGATTATCCTAGGAATTTCCACAAAAATGTGACAAGCAATTCCTAAAATAAGGCGATATGCAAATGTCTAAAGAAAGACATCTTGAACAGCTGATCTTTTTCAATTCCCACTAAAGATTTCACCTGGCTTTTGATCTCTCATTAAACAAAGAGAGAAAGTAAACCAGTGTATCGGTTCACTTTCAGCATAATTTATATTGAAAAGTAAATGAAGCATCAAAAGCAGCAACATTCACATGTACAGTATTGGTTGGATACTGTTTGGCCAGAAAACAATATTCTTTTGAACTTTGCTGAACAAGGATAAGGTAGATAATCCTGTTAAATAATGACTAATTCCAGTCGAATCTTATCACGAATATTCAATCAGCAATTTATGTACCAAGTCTAAATTAGACCTGTATTCATTTCACCCTTTCATCTGGAGATATTGACAATACTGGACTGAAATATCTAGCTAGTGACCAGCACATATTACTTCCCCAAAACAGTATAGACATGCTCAAACAGGTAGGTCCATCTTTCTTACTGTGGTTCCATCAGAGAGCCTGTCAAAACTGATTTACACACTCCCCCTTACTGTTATCAGATGGACCTGGTCTAAAACCCATAAATCTGTCTGTGTCTCCTACAGATACTGTAATTAACTTCTTCAACAAGCAGAAGGAATGATGTTATTTATTGGTCTAATTTTGAGATATTGTGGTACATGTAGACAAGCCAGCCTTCAAGGAGGGTATAAGAGAATTATAGCCACTGATAGATACCAGTGTCTTGCGTTGGTATACAGGCTGATATTTCGTCGAGAAGATAAATATTTTCACGAGCCCGAAACCTGAGAAGTATACTCAAAAGAGTATTCCCCCTTTCCTGTGTGGTATTTCAGGACAGCGTCGAGTCGGAGTCTACACCAGTTTATTTTCGGTACGGTTCAATAGGTCAGATTTTTCTGTGTGGTATTTCATTCCATTCGGCATGAAACTATGCAAGAATTCTCGTTATATTTATAGGAAAAAAATTCCCATATTTCTCCGATATTTCCATGAAAAAATCTCCTGTATTTTTCGCTGAGGGGCACTTTGACCCCTGATTTGTACATAAATTCCACATTGAAAAAAAAATGGGATTATGAATAAACATCAAACACGTTAATATGGATTTTTTTGTTTCATTTATAAGGGGAAATTGGAGCATTTCAGATAATGCTGATACAGGACCTAATGCCTGTCAACTTGATGTGATTCTGGTATGCTTGTTGGAAAGTTGGATTCGTTATTTTGAGTATTGATACACCCAGTTAACATGGCGAAATATGTACCTTCCCGCTGGTGAAGTCAGATTGCGTATTTGTGGGTCTGTTGTCCTAAAGGGGGTAAATTAAGAGCGTATTATTCCTCATTACACATGGAGCCAATACGTTGTCTCCTCGACATAATTGCTTATCACCAAGTTGATTGTCGTGTAGTTGTGATTTTTTGCTCTCTTTTTTTTTACCTTTTCCTCCAGTCCTAGTGCTGTGTATGTATATATAATTGAACTATTATTTTCCCGAGCCACATACAAACGGAATCGGCGCTGTGTACAATTTAGCTGGTGCCAGGATGTTATCAATTGAAATTCCATCATTGAGCTTTATCTTAGAAGAAAGACAGATGTCTGACACAGAGCGAACTGCCCATCACTTCAGAAACCGTTTAATCACAAACAAATGTGTAACTGGAAAGTAATGAACGCTGGGTCAGTTGCCGGTCAAGTAGAACGTTATAATTAATGCTGACGTTTAACAGATGTGGGTTTTTAGCATGTCAAAAGTGTCAATTTATACTCGGACTGAGTTATGTGCCAACAGGCGGCATGCCGTACAACAAATTAGTATGTCTGTAATTGGAAACCAAGACTAGTCGAATGCCAGGGTTGTAGGCGTAATTGGATAAGTTTATGAACCAAAATATAATAGCGTTGTTTATTCAACACGTCAGATTCTCAAACCAATAAGAACGCTTTAATCTGCCGTCATATGGCAAAAGGAAGCGGTTAACAAAACAATGATCATATAGATATTTTGAATGAAAATATAATCGAATAATTCCCTTCGGATACAATGGTCACATCTTGAAACGATTTCAGAAAAACTTAAAAATACAGTTCAGTTGTAGGTTTTTTGTAGGTAGACAAAATCCAAATATATTGTTGGATATGATTGGATCTGGATCTCGGACTGTATCTAACCATGACAAATTAATCATGCTTCAACAAACTTGAAGCATTTCCCACCATTTAATCGCAATTCATCGCGGTGTAAAATTCATTCTGATATCAATTTCGTTATTATATAATCATGTTCCACTCGTGTTAATTTCATTTCGGTTCAAGAAACGCTTTGATAAAACTTGATAAAAAAGCAATTCGTTGTTATTTACAACCTGGCAAGAATATATTAGTTTATTCTTTTCAATGATGTAACGCAGCGAGTTCATCGCAGTAGTTATGGTAGGCTGGTTATCGTTTGTGTCGGTCGATGCCACTGGCTCAATGACTTGCTCCTTTTTGTCTCTGAAATCTTGCTTCCTTTTGCGATTTCATTAAAGCCGAAAAGGGAAGCGTATTCACCACAAGGTTATACCAACATGTGCGATTTACCAAGAAACGGCAAATTGAATTGAATTGAATTTTATTCACCAACTAATATAAATAATCATTTTATACATACAAATATATATTAGTAATAATATGACAGATAATAGACAGCTGATATATTGTTGGCGGGAATAAAGCCGGCACTATGACGTCACATCCGGTCGCGTGAAATTCGGGTCAAATGCTAAAGGACACTTCCGGTCACGTGACGGCTGAGCAAGAGTTATTTGTCCATTCATAAGACCCCAGTGACTTCCAATCTTAATCTCCCGGAAGGCACGTCATCAAACATGGTCCCTGACAATATCTCCAGCTATATGCCCAGCATACATGGCAAGTGGGGCACCCTCAGTTTCTTCGCATAGCCATACAGCGAGAGAAGGGAAATCCGCCCCTGGATTCGAACCCGTACTGTGCGCTTCAGAAGGGGAAAATTCATCTACTACGCCACGAGTCGGCTCATACTAGGCAAGATTGAAAATGCCCTAATATACCTACCAGGGGGCAGATCTGTATACGGCTATGATGTAGGCCCATTCCAGCGCATTGGACAATGTTTGACCTAATGGGAAATCCACTCATGGATATTTGCGGCATGAGATGTGGCCGCTTGTTTTCTTCATCTCAAACTGTGGAACACGATGGAGGTGAGGCGGGGGGCGGGTCTTGATGCCATGCACTGATTTTTTTAAAGTGCTGGGCAAGTAGCGCTGTGGTAGACGTTTTGGGTCTAGGTGAACTCATAGTGGTCCGATTGGGTCCTGTGATATGTCATCGTGAAGCATTCGTAGGGGAGCGTCCAACTGGATGGTTCTGTGGTTGAACTGGCGTCCTTTTGAGCATGCCCCGTGGAAAAAGGGCATATGAGTGGAGTATTTTGAAGGTCTCTTGGGGTAGCGTCGGTCGGACTGGACTGGTGTCTAGTCCAGTTTCATCATTCTGCGTATGCGCAGTCTGGCCGCATTAAGTAAAATGGTCATTCTTGTGGGCGTGGGAGTCTGTTGAGTAATTGAGGGACCATTCGTGGACCGAATGCATCGTGGTGCAGACCACGACTTCAGGGAAGTCCACGTCATCTGTGACATTATTGGTGCCGTCAAGAGTAAGAGTAGTAGCGAAAGTGGGCATTTTGGAAGGTGTTGGGGTAGAGATGAATCATCCGTGGTCCGAGGGTGCAGTCCACAGTAGACCCCTGGTGGTTGCTGGTAATAGACCCTTGGTATAACCCTTCCGTCTTTCTGAGATGCCAAACCATCCAGAAAACCCATATAAAAGTATACATTTTCTTTATGGGAATGCTCATACCATTAATTCAACATACACGCCAGTTATGCAAATTCAGCCCGGGATAAAATTTTCGTCCCTCGGAATGTACTTCATATTTTCTGGGAAATCTATTGAAATGATCTTCGCGGCCCGACTCGCCATTTCGCTCAACCGAGCCACCCATCCGCATATGTCATTTTGAAGGACTGGTAGTAGTGATGTAGGTGTTACGCCATAAGATGTTGCAGTAGGATAAATAAGGAAATATCATGGAGTAATACAAAATGCGAAGTGTTTTCTTATTCACGGACAGTTTCATGTAATTTATTATTCCTGTGGTTTCTAGCAACTTTTTTGCAGATGTAATCAATAATCAAATAAATCCAAGATGGCCGCGATAATGACGTCACGATGATGGTATTTCTCTAGTACGTCGATTTTTCCGCCAACCCCCTTACCCCCATAGAATAGGAGAGTACAGAATTTTCCATGTATATTTTTACCGGATGACCACGTGGTCCGCCATAGATAAAAAAGTTATCGTTTCCAAAAAGGAACAAAATCAATTTCTAGGCCAAAAAGAACCTTTTACAGGCTTTTCTCAATAAAATTGACATCCAAAATATAATTAATTTTCCATCGCGCCTGTTTAACGGTAATCGAGGTTTATGATATTCAAATATCAAACTCAAATCATAAAATTCAAAATTCACATTTTATTTTTTTAAAAAATTGCGCAGAAAACTGACGGCATTCTGTAAAGTAATCTGATGGAAAATGATGAACTATGTGACCGCCAGATAGAATAAAAACTGCCCAAACTAGGGGGTATTTATAGAATGCCCCTTTTCATATTCACAACAAATACGTGTGAGACCCGACGTCAAAAAAGTTCTTCATTCTCCACCATGTTTACAAGTCACACAACATTGAAAGGGTGGCGGAAAACGATGACCCCACAGATAAATTTACTGACTGTGTAGTTCTAAAAGCATCACAAGAACCAAGAGTGATCAATGTGATGATTTGCATCCCAGTCACGCTTTTATTGTAGATGTTTATGTGAACATCTTGCAAGACGTGACCACATGGCCCCTGTCATCGTACTGAGCGGTATCAGATACACATATTTTGGAGCGATGATGTAATAGCCCTATCAAGTCATCTGATCGAAAATGATGAAATATGGACCCACCAGATAAAAGAAATGGCCCAAAGCGGGGCGTATTAGCAGACCAGAGTTTCGAGGACATAAGAAATTTATACATAGTGACCAGGCTGTATGTCAAGATGGGAGGCCAAGACAAGCATAACTTGGGCCAGAATACTCCCAAACAGATAGGAATGGGATCTGCATTCCATTTAGATAGAAAGACTCATATACCAGAAGCTCTTACCCTTATGCCATCCATTTACATGAAAGTGGCTGTCCCTACTGGAAGCGGGAAGACTAAGTGGATAGGTGCACTATTACGATGCCTTGAGTCCATTCCACGGAGAATTATCTACTGCTATCGTAAATGGCAGTCCGTATTTGAGCATATGTTTATGAATGT
>JAVTVY010008822.1:0-43379 GCA_036873755.1 Hanleya hanleyi | reverse complement strand
TATCTGCACGAATGAGCTACTCATGGAAGATGAAAAACAAGGTGAAGAGGAAGTTGATAACTCCTTTCTCAACACGGATACACCAACCCAGACAATAACGCGGTTGCTAAAAACATGGATAAAACTTGTGATAACGAGGCACCCGGCAAGACTTCCTTAAACCAGAGGTCGAAAAAGAAATGTGAGCTGAAGAAAGCACCAGAAATTTATGGCAATAAAGACAAAGCTATGCAGCAGCTGCGAGAAGAGCAAAACAGGGAACAGAAAAGGTGAAAACCTTTAATTAAACGTCCATAATGACTATGTGGTCTTGTATGTTATTCCTTTATATAGACTAAAAATGGCTCAGTCTCCAAACCCCTTCAACGGAACTACAAAGGAGTTTGGCCAAATTTAAATGAGCTTCAGTTGTTAACTCAGGATTATGAACCCTCAGCGCTCTGTTTGAATGAAATTTTTCTCAAAGAAGCAGACAAAAATACATTTGAATTACGGCAATGTACACCTTATCATTCCAAGGCTTTGAAAGAGCATGGAAAGGCTGCAGGCGGCTCTTCAATACTTGTTAAAATGGGTGGTTTACAAGCCCTATTGATTTAAAGACGGATTTAAAGGCTTTAGCAGATCATATTACTTTGAATTCTGTATTCACATTATTCACGGTGTTGGTTGTTCTTCCGGAAGTCTCCGTTTTAGTGAACTTCAGAATCTTTACGATCAGCTCCCTAAACCTTTTTTATTGATGGGTGATTTTAACGGTCGTGTTAACTTTTGGGATAATGAAGAGAACTGTAAAGGAACAATTCTTGAAGATTTTATATCAAATAATTCTTTGTGTATTTTTAATGATAATTCTTATACACATGTGTCCTCAGTTCATGGAATCTATTCAGCATTAGATTTCTCACTTTGCGACCTTCCTATACTCGCAGAATTTATTTGGTCTGTTCATGAGGACCTTTGTGGAAGTGATCACTTTCCCACTGTTTTAAAAGCTGTTCATTCAGCTGATGACCGTCCTTTAACAAGGTATAATTTTAAGAGAGCAAATTGGCTAGATTTTGAAAAGCTTTGTTTACAAAAGCTACAAACGGACTCTTTCACTAATGTTCCTGATCCTATACAGTTATTCTCAGATATGCTGATTGAAATTGCTAATCAAACCATACCCACATCCGTAGGAATTGCACATATTAAAAAAAAACGTGGTTTAACGATATCTGTAGAGATGCAAGGAAATATAGGAAGAAAGCTGAACGACATAATTCTGAAAATTTGAAAGGTCTCAGAGTTGCTATATCTAAAGCTCGTAGAACCATGAAAGAGAAAAATTATGCTTCTAAAATCAATACACATACTCCAATAAGAAAAGTTTAGAACAGGATTCATAAAATTAAAGGTAAAAGCTCCAAATCCAGTATTCATCATATCATTGACAGAATTAGGCGAAACAATTGCCAAAAACTCTTCGTTAGAAAATTATGCATCTAAATTTCAAAATTTCCAAAAAAGAGACGGGACGAATGAAATAAAATTTTCCTCCAATAACCGTGAAGGCTATACTGCTTTGTTTTCAATGAACGAACCTCATGCTTCTCTCGTGAAAGCGAACGATTCTGCTGAAGGCACTGATAATATTCATTATCGACTTTTAAAACATCCACTGGAATCTGCTCTAGAAATCCTATTACTCATATTTAACAGATTTTGGGTGACAGAAGACTTTCCACCATCATGGGCATAATGCCATTGTTATACCAGTCCCGAGACCTGGCCGTAACCATACAGATTATCGTCCAATTTCACTGACTAGCTGTGTTTGTAAAACAATGGGACGCATGGTAATTGATCGCCTTGTTTGGTAGCTTGAAACTGAAAAGAAACTTTCTGATATTCAAGCTGGTCTTCGTAAAAATAGAATTACCAATGACCACTTAGATTAGATTCCTATGCCAAGAATACTTTCGCATAGAATGAACATGTGGTTTCTGTGTTTTTTTTTATCTAGAAAAAGCGAGTGATTCTACTTGGAAATATGACAATAAAGACAATTTCAAGCTCGGTTGGGTACAACCATGTCTGATCATTTCGATCAAGATCAAGGTGTCCCACAAGGTAGTGTTTTGTCTACTACTATGTTGAGTATCAACATCAACAGCTTAGCTGCAGTTTGATATTTTTGGAACATCATGATGTCTTGCCGGCATCATTGAAAACTGTTGACCGCTTCTCTCTTGCAGGGAACAAGCCTATGTTTATGTATACTATGATTGTCTTTTTGAATTTGGTGCTAATACTGTTATATGGAATATGGAATAGGTCTTTGGATTATGGACGCGGATATTCTCTAATGGACGACGGCTGAATTATGAATGACGGACCAGACGCTTGTAATTTGAATAAATCAATTGATGTCCACTGTTTGTAGATGTTCTTAACATATCGTGTAGTGGAAAAGTATACATAATATTAAGAGAACATAACAACCCTTTCTAAACAGAATTCAGTAATGGTGTCAAGTTCTCCAAAGCAAAGACAAATTGTATACACTTTTGTAGAAAGTATTTCCAGCACAAAGATCCAGTATTTACATTAGATGGAACTGAAATCAAGGTAGTAAAAGAAGTCAAATTCTTAGGAATATTGTTTGATCACCGATTAACGTTCTTATCGCATATAAACTGCTTGAAAGCTAAGTGCACAGAAGCTCTTGATTTGTTGAAGGTGGTTGCCAGATATAAGTGGGAGGAAACCAGAAGAAGCTTCTCCTTTCATATCGATCACATATTCCTTCTAAGCTTGATTATTGCTCTATTGTTCGCAACGATGCAAGCAAGTCGAACTTAGCAAAGCTCCTATTCTCCACCAAGGACTGAGAATTTGCCTCGGAGCGTACAGAATATCGCGTTAAGAAAGCTTATATATCGAAGCAGATGAATCTGCTTTAGAACTTTGGAGAAATAAACTAGCACTACAATATATTATAAAATTGCGATCTAATCGCTCAAATCCAGAATATAACTGTGTTTTCAACCCTTAATACGTCGACTTGTATTTTGAGATACCATTCATTATTCCACCGCTTGGAATTCGTATGAAACCACACATTGGAGCAGCTGGTATTAAGGATATCCGCTGCTGGTAAATCAAAGTAATTAACTTTTTGAATAATGTATGTTATTGTAATCATAATTCCGTCATTAACAAAGAACAAAATATAGATTGGTGTGCAGCCAAAAACCACCACCGGACATCCTTAAGCTTAGTCAAATTTTAGCTAACAAGAACTTACCAGTTTCCCCATGACAGTTAGCCAGACCAGAAGTAGATATTACTGTGACGAAATATAAAAAGGCACGAGCCATCTCGCGAGGAAACAGCTCACATAATCTCTTTGTTATAAGGGAGTTTACGGGAGGTACAGAGATCCCTTAACTTGAAAGTCTATTTAAGAAGATGTTACGGGTTCTCTGAATTTGTGAGGTGTTTGTGAATAGCAGCCCTTTCCCTACTAAGACATTAAGTAAAGGTTACGTGTCTCTTTGGCCTTACTAACACTTTGTGAATAAGGCTCCTGGAACCTTAAGGTTTGTGCGATGCCAGATAGCGATCGAGATTTAGCCCGGTTACGTCAATACACAATTAGTAGGAGCTGTGTCATCTTTTAGCAAGAGGTATTGAAAAGCGAACGGTACAGATCTGTCAGAAGTGGGATACCATTTGTACGTATTGGAAAACAGCTATGCTACAAATTATTTATCATGAACCTTGAGACCAGGTAAAGTGATAAAGTGTGTTGCTATCGTTTCCAGGTGACCAATGACACCGTGTCTCATAAAAGCCCAAATTATAAATCTTTGCATTTCTTCTATGCTTGAAACAGAATTGCCCAGATAAAGTCCTAGCCTTTTTTGTTGTATACAGACCCCCCAAAACCAGTCTGAGCCCATGTGGTACGATGTGAGTGTCTGAAGACATGTAATACCTCCCAAGGACCTCAATTTAGCCCAAATTAGAGGCCTGGAAATGGTGCCCAAGCTGTATTTGCCCATGAAGTAGCTGAAATCGTTGGGTAAAGCTTAGATTGTGTAAATACCCCATATGGGCTGCTCTGATAACTTCACGTTGGGGTCATATTCCAAAACGCTGTTTTGGCCGATTATCCAATTTCTTTATCGCTGTACTTTTCCTTCGGAAATACGTTCTGTAAATTATTTGATGTATTATTATTTTTGGCAACATTCACAAAGAAAGGCATAACGTAGTTTTTTTTATTACTCATTTCATGTGAAAAAATGAACTCGCTAATGTTTACTTGTGTTGTATTAATCAGAGTTGGCGGCTAAATATAGACACGCACTTTAGTCTTCCACACAGCCAGAAAAATAGTGCGGAGCATACCATCAATAAGTGGCGTTGAATTTAGACCGACGCCCTTTATTGGCGTCGATCAACACCATTATTTGGTGCTGAGCCAGTATTAGCACTTGTTAGTTAACACCAAAATAAGGTGTTGAGCAATTATCAACACCCTTTATTGGTTTTAAACAACATCATTATTTGGTGTTTAACTGGCCTCAACACCATTTTGTAGTGTTCACATTGGTCGACACCATAAAGTAATGCTCTCAACATTCTCACTGATCTCAACGCCGAAAAAGGATGTTGGGCCGACACCAATTATCACACTGTGTACCTGCTACTAATGAGAAACTTATGATGTAAACAGACTGAAAAGGACCACAGTATGACACAATAAGTCAAAAAGTTGTAGCTATGTGAAAAGTTCACTAACGGGCGGACTTCCATGATGCCTTCCGACAAGATTCGGTTAACAATATCTCTTAAAATACCAAACATCCCACAGTGTTGGTACTAGCAATCTTATTAGAAAACGCCGATAAATTATTGTTCTGTTCTTAGTATCCTTATGCATAAGTATCTGAATGTCTAGTTTTACGAAGGGAAATGGTCTAGAGTTACTAGACATATAGACATATGGTGTATCGCACTAGGGAGATGGTCTATTGTTACTAGGGAAATAAGCGATAGGTCTGTTCTAAAGCACCCGATGAGAATACAGTTACGGAGAAAATTGTCCTCAATTAAAGTTTGAGACGTTATGATTCATCTGGACCACCATAAACACAGTTGCCTCGCATACAGTAAATTGGATGAGATTATTGCTACAACAAACTTGAGAGACACATCTTTTTCCTTTTTTTTTCTTTTTATAGCCGAGCATCCAGCGGTGCAACAGAACTCGTTCACTACAATCGTGTATATACCGGTAACCTGGGAAACTTCTCCCCAGGTCATTTTTTTGTCTCTGTCAAGAAATTACATGAACGTGACTCGTTCATACAGTAAATCGTATGAGATTGCTGCAAAAATCACAAGAAGAACAATCGACACAGCCTTCAGTTTTTCGTTTTTAACCGCGTCACTAGCACTGCAACAGGACTCGTTCACGATAATACCATGATGGTAGACCAATCTAACAGAGGGGATGAACGACAGCAGTTTTCAAAGAAGATAGATTTCTTGTTTGTGACTCTGGGAAGTTCCATAGGACTTGGCAACGTATGGAGGTTCCCATATATTTGCTACCGAAATGGCGGAGGTAAGTGATATAGCGAAACAAGAGTCTATTTACGAAACGCGTAAAAGTACAGCGTGGAACCTGTTTCATATAATTTTATATGAAGCGAATTTATTGAAAGACACAAAAACTGACCTGGTTAGGGCTGAGATCAAGATGCTTCCTTGGGAAGAGTTTCGCTTGTTACTTGAACGTTTCCGAAACGTGTGGGAGCAGCAACTAACTGGATTTTTTGGGGTTCGTCTGACCCACAAGGAAGCGATATTCTCGTAAATTATTTATTTTAGTAGTTTTGGAAGCAATAATATAATGGTTGCACAATTATTAATCTGATGTTTTCGCAATCAACGGAAAACCGCGACTGCTGTTATTTGGACGAGAAACGGAAATATTTCATATTCGGAAATTCTTCGACAATCATCGAAAATATAACTCTGTATGCCAATTGCTGAAAACGTATCCACTAATTATCCCATTTTAATTTTACAAATATATTTGGAATCTCGAACAAATAATTGTTCAGACATATATAGATTTACAATGTGCCTGCTATTTCATGACGGCAATTTCAATCGGAAACTGATGTTGAGTCACGGGAAATGAACATTTGTCGCCATTTCACTGTGAACGTTCGTTAGAAAATGAGGCGGTCGAAGAAACCAATGACAGCACCCCGTGTCACGTGACATAAACACAGATTGCGGAATGAACTTTGTCGTCTGGCTTTCGTGGAATGAAAACGGTCATCAATCGTGTTAGGGGTGAGCGGGGTGAAGTGGGACACTATTTCCAGTTTGGCACACTTGTCACCATACACATGAAAGTATGACTCTTTATAACTCACATGTGACTGAGATATGAACTACTACTTAATGCCTATCACACACACACTTGAATAACCATTTGAATAAGTTTGCCAGCTTCGATACGCGACTAAAAAAAAATAGTCAAACTTTGGGGTAAGACGGAACACCGTCACGGGACTCGGGACCCTGGTCTGGCATTCCAATGTTTGATATTACTACTCAGAGGTGAATCGGTGTGACTTCGAAAAAAAAGCTTATTTGACCCTCAGACATGACAACAAATGCAAACTCACGTGAATCTTGAGGAAATGAGCAACTTGTCTCTGATCGATTGGTAACTGATGATGACGTAATGCACGTGCCCCACTTCACCTACGTCCCCTGTCTCCGTCAGCTCTTTCATGCATACTTTGGTGGACGATAAAATAGACCCCCCGCGTAACTTGAAACCACGAGTAAGGATTCTCAAGAAAATAATTTAAATATATATATATATATTTGCAATCAAAACAAACATCAAAGTTTTGATAGACCAATTAGAATTTATTCCTGCTCAAACGCAATCCGCATGGAAAGTCAAAATGTACTCAGAACTCGCGAATGCACGAGATACGAAATTCAATCCCATGCCCGTTGTATATGTGTATGTGAAAGCATTAGACGGAAGAATAAAATGTGTTACACTTAACATGTGTGTGAAGTTATCAGTACAACACTCTAAGCAAATGTAAATTACGCCGTTCTCTGTGCCAACCATCATTGCCTGTTCCCACATACATGTTACCTGTATATGGTGGTGGGGAATTTAAATCGTACGACGTCGGGTTAGTTTTTCTAGGTATTCTTGCATTTACCAGGTTTATCCAATGTTGAGGTGTTTACTCCATCAGACGTCAACGATCCTCATCAATTAGCATCAGATGAGTTGTTTGAGCTGATCTGCCATCACAGCTCCCGGGCTAGCGTACCTAATTCCGCTTAAGCCAGTGCTAGGGCCGTGTGGATATTTCATAGCCTCCACATGAACAGCTGCAATAAAAGCGCGGCTGAGATAATAGGGCTACGTCCGAGAATCCACCGTATTCTCGGGTCTTAATGTTAGGTGCCAAGGGATGCTTTGCATAAATCACCATACAAAGCTAGATTCATAGTTGGTTCTAGGAGCTGCACCACCAAGCTGGCCTGTTGACGAGGGCCCTTCATGAGGTAAAAGCATTTTGGGAAAGGTATTGCGCCACTATTTCTAAAAACTCTGGCGTTGAATGTATGTGGATATTGAAAAACTCAAAATGTCTTACGGAAGAACTTGATGCTAAAGGCCACACAACGAACAGACATGTATCCACATGGGATTTCTCGACTCTCTATACTACAATCCCTCATTAGGACCTTATTGACCGTCTAAGTCCATTAATAGTATCTGCGTTCAAGAAAACTGATCGTAGATATATTAATCTAGGAAGCCATAAAGCATTCTTTAGCTCTACTACATACAAGAGGTATCATTCATGGGATGTTTCTTTTGTTTATAGAGTTGCTTGAATTTCTCATTAAAAATATCTATGTGAAATTTGGCAACACAATATATCAACAGCATATAGGTATTCCAATGGGTACTAATTGTGCACCCCTGTTGGCTGACATATATCGGTTCTCTTATGAATATGACTATATGCAGGCGCTTCCAAAACCGATCCATTCAAAGCCCCTTCCTTCTCATTCACCAAACGCTATATAGACGATATTCTCGCTGTGGATAATCGCTATATAAATGACGCAGTGAAGGATATATATCCACCTTCACTGGATTTGAAGGAAACTACAGATAGCCCTACAGGCACATCATATTTAGACCTATGTCTCTATAAAAAATGAAGCTGGCCTTCTCTCTCGTCGACTGTATGACAAAAGAGATGATTACAATTTCGACATCGTAAACTGTCCCTTTCTGGACAGTAATATTCCAGTGGGACCTGCATATGGCGTATACATATCACGCCTAGTAGCATTTGCTAGATCCTGTGTTAAATGTGACTATTTTAATCAACGTCACAAAACATTGTTGCAGAAACTTATCAAACAGGGCTACACCACCAAGCGCCTCCACTCAAAGTTTCTCAAATTTGGCGATACATATCGCATGCTGATAGCAAAATACGAGCGTAGCGTGCAAGATCTATTACAAGCGTCTGGTCCGTCATTCATAATTCAGCCGTCGTCCATTAGAGAATATCCGCGTCCATAATCCAAAGACCTATTCCATATTCACATAACAGTATTAGCACCAAATTCAAAAAGACAATCATAGTATACATAAACATAGGCTTGTTTCCTGCAACAGAGAAGCGGTCAACAGTTTTCAATGATGCCGGCAAGACATCATGATGTTCCAAAAATATCAAATCCGTATCGCTGATTAGTATTCTTAATCCGTAATAATGGCGTTACGTTTCGTAACTTGTGTCTAATTCCGCTTAACCCGGGGCTAGGGGCCGTATTAACCCATGTACTTCAAGATACTCATGGTACTCATATGAACAGCCACAATCAAAGCGTGACAGAGATACATCATTCTTTAGATGACGACTTTACAACGAATATTATGGATTAAGAATACTGATCAGCGATACGGATTTGATATTTTTGGAACATCATGATGTCTTGCCGGCATCATTGAAAACTGTTGACCGCTTCTCTCTTGCAGGAAACAAGTTTATGTATACTATGTCTTTTTGAATTTGGTGCTAATACTGTTATATGGAATATGGAATAGTTCTTTGGATTATGGACGCGGATATTCTTTAATGGACGACGGCTGAATTATGAATGACGGACCAGACGCTTGTAATTCCTGTAGAGTCATATGGTTGCTTTTTAGTCGCCAAACGTCGTCAATTCTTCCCACCTCTTGCATATCGCTTCAATTTATTACCTGTAAATTGTGGGATTCTGCTAATGGACTGTTAGTCCCCGAGGCCCGCCCCTCTGTACATGTCTCTCGACAAATATATGTAGGTTTATTGTTTTGGTGGGAAATTAAAGCCGGGCGACGTCAGGCATTACAGGTTAATTTTTCTAGATATTCTTGCATTTACCAGGTTTACCCCATGTTGAGGCATTTACTACATCAGACGTCTACGATCCTCATCCATTAACATCAGATCAGTTGTTTGAGCTGATTTGCCATCACAGCTCCCGAACTAGCGTATCTAATTCCGCTTAAGCCGGTGCTAGGGGCCGTGTGGATACTTCATAATCTCCACATGAACGACTGCAACAAAAGCGCGGCTGAGATACTAAGGCTACGTCCGAGAATCCACCGTACTCTTGGGTCTTAATGTTATGTGCCAAGGGATGCTTTCCTGTAGAGTCATATGGTTGCTTTTTAGTCGCCAGACGTGGTCAATTTTTCTCACCTCTTGCATATTGCACCACTTCTGCTGGTAACCCTTGACTTCGAGGTTCTCTCGCTGTATGTAGTCGTTTATTATCGCACAAGAAAGTAGCGCATTTAACATCGGGATTACTATGACTAAAAGGTCAGGTCGTATGAATACACAAGTGCGATCTTGTTACTCAGGGATTAAGAACTTTTCGCACAAACAACAAACAAGGTGCTGTCTGTTTCTAAACTTCAGTTGACCATTTTTGTGATTTATATATATATATATATATAAAAGATGACAAAATTTATTATTATTATTTTCGAAAAACGAAAATAAAAAATAATAATAATAATAAATTTTGGCATCTTTTATATATATATATATATGTATATATATAAATCACAAATTATAACAGTTTTTGACTTCCAGATCCCAATTACAAGCGTCTGGTCCGTCATTCATAAATCAGTCGTCGTCCATTAAAGAATATCCGCGTCCATAATCCAAAGACCTATTCCATATTCCATACAACAGTATAAGCACCAAATTCAAAAAGACAATCATAGTATACATAAACCTAGGCTTGTTCCCTGCAAGAGAGAAGCGGTCAGCAGTTTTCAATGATGCCGGCAAGACATCATGATGTTCCAAAAATATCAAATCCGTATCGCTGATCAGTATTCTTAATCCATAATAGACTTTTAATAGTCCATAGACTTTTCAAACTCTAACATGTTGACAGTTTGCTTCAGATTTGCGGCAAGCAGAGCTAATAAAAACAATACCAGTTCTCGTTGCTTTCTACTGCGCTCTGTCCACGATCTAGAGGTACACAATGTAGTTCGTACTAAAATAAATATGAATATAAAATGTGTATACACCATCATGTGCATGTACAAATCTTCAATGTCTTGTGATAATACGATCCAGATCAAGCTTATTTTTCCGTTCATATTATTCGCTTGAGCTATTTGAGGTGAGGTACCGGTACATTGCAATACTTGGATAATGGTACAACTTGATGAGGTCTGTCACTAAAAAATAGGAAATGTAAGAACACGTTAAATCAACCCCCTGGTGAGACGTATAACATCTCCCAGTCGAGCCTTTCAGTCTAAAAAAAATATGTAGCTAATAAAATCTCAGATTTCTTCCCATGTGTCCTCACATCAGCGAAGGAGATATACCAGGTCTAGGGTGAGTGAGTGAGTGAGTGAGTAGGATTTAACATCGTTCTCAACATTTTTTTAGTCATATCACGACAGTGGTTACATGTGCCAGAACACGAGAGTGTCCACAGTTCCTGTTATCCTGGACACTGATCAGCCCAGCCAACTTTTACGATCGATCTGACGGCATATAAATAGTCCAATCTTCGTCCTTCCGGGCATTTCTAATTAATTTTATGCATGTCTGTGTATTATATCTTGTCATAATCCAGTCATCTTTATGTATTATTTACATACAATTTTTTTCCAAAATATTTCTTTTTCTTTTTTTTCCGTATGCGCATACAACTCGCGTTTTATGTGGTTACTAATCCTGTCACTGTGACCATGACGAGATGTATTTGTACACTACTATTCACTGTCGTGTGGCGTATCATCACCGGTGTACATGTCGGCATCACTATATATATAAATCAGTCACTGTACTGAAACTATGGATTTTATTCAACTGATACTATTCACTATCTCATCACCGAGTATTTATTAACCCTACCTGGCCCGGGACCTTTCTCTGCTGCTCCGAAACGACAAAACCGAGGAGGCTGAAACTTGGTGACTTTGAAGCTTATCTTATTGGGGTCATTTTGAGCCGATTTTCATATACCCCCTGGCAGAGGATCATGGGGAAATTCAAATTGGCGGCCATGTGTTATCCGCGAAAGTCGCGTTTTTCAATCTTTTCGCTCCATTTCTTCACATTTTCCTTGCCTAAAAGGCCTTGAAAGTATTTTATTTATGCAAAACTAATTATTCTATATTTTATTTGATTTTTTCGAGAGAAAAATCGGAAAAATGAAAATTTCGAACTTCCGAGAAGATGACGTCACTGCCCCGCCCCCAAGGCTGCCAAATCGCCCAGGCCAGGTAGGGTTAATATATTTAAACTACCAGTTCAGAGTTTTCCAGTGACATATACACATTATTACTATTAGCCCTTTAACTCTAGTTCCCAGTTTCCAGAACTATACGGTGTGATGGTATAAATCGGCAAAACACCAACTGCCTCTTGGTCGACGACACACACATACATACGGATCGTCTACTGATGAACGATTCGAAAACCAAAATTGCATTGTTTATGATAACATACCGTTCTCTTTCAAAGAATTTTTATGCTCGATATTTTCCCCATTGATTCGCGATCGAACTTTTTTAATGGAGAAAATCGCGTTTGTGGGAAAGCCGATACATGGACATTCTTGAATTTACTTATAATGATCTGCACCGGTGTTCATATTATGAGCCTAAAACTAACCGTAATATTATAAGATATGAAGTCACCAAGTAAATAGCCATTCTGAATGCATAGACAAACCCTCCTCCCCATTTTTCAAGATGGCCGCCATGAGGCAAGACTGTCTATGGCGGTTTCATTATTTTGCTCTGAGTATTATCGCCACCTCAATATCGGAAGAACAAAACATTTCCACTGTTGGATAGTGAGGGTTACCTCTCCCAGCAAATGCGAACAGATTTACCTTGGTGGCACAGCTGACGTAGCCTTATCGGGATGTGCTACTCAGGTGATTTTTTGTCCATTGTTTTAATTTATTTCTTTTCTTGGATTTGGTCTCAAGTACGGTTCTGTATGATAGAGCTTTATTACATGAGGCCAGGTAAATTAGTATAGAACGCTTTCATGTAAAGAAAACGTGAAGAAATAAGTGAAAGAAATACATTATCGATCACGAAGACTTTTTGGAATTTGCACTTTTAAAATATTTTTTGACAGTAGGTTGAGTTGGATATTCTTATAGCATGTCTAAGTGGATTCACTTAAAAACACTGGGGAGATACTCAGCGAAACGTGGTAATACATGTACTTATTCGATAGTGGAAATCCAGAAAAATATTTGTGTTACAAGCGTCTAGTCCGTCATTCATAATCCAGCCGTCGTCCATTAGAGAATATTCGCGTCCATAATCCAAAGACCTATTCCATATTCCAGTATTAGCACCAAATTCAAAAAGACAATCATAGTATACATAAACATAGGCTTGTTTCCTGCAAGAGAGAAGCGGTCAACAGTTTTCAATGATGCCGGCAAGACATCATGATGTTCCAAAGATATCAAATCCGTATCGCTGATCAGTATTCTTAAGTACCATGAGGACCATGAGGATCTTGAAGTACATGGGCTCATACGGCCCCTAGCCCCTGGTTAAGCGGAATTACGAAACGTAATCCCATAGCTCTTGCACGCTACGCTCGTATTTTGCTATCAGCATGCGATATGTATCGCCAAATTTGAGAAACTTTGAGTGGAGGCGCTTGGTGGTGTAGCCCTGTTTTATAAGTTTCTGCAACAATGTTTTGTGACGTTGATTAAAATCGTCACATTTAACACAGGATCTAGCAAATGCTACTAGGCGTGATATGTATACGCCATATGCAGGTCCCACTGGAATATTACTGTCCAGAAAGGGATAGTTTACGATGTCGAACTTGTAATCATCTCTTTTGTCATACAGTCGACGAGAGAGAAGGCCCGCTTCATTTTTGTAGAGATATAGGTCTAAATATGATGTGCCTGTGGGGTTATCTGTAGTTTCCTTCAAATCCAGTGAAGGTGGATATATATCCTTCACTGCGTCATTTATATGGCGAATATCCACAGCGAGAAGATCGTCTATATAGCGTTTGGTGAATGAGAAGGAACGGGCTTTGAATGGATCGGTTTTTGAAAGCGCCTGCATATAAGTCATATTCATAAGAGAACAGAGATAGGTCAGCCAATAGGGATGCACAATTAGTACCCATTGGAATACCTATATGCTGTTGATATATTGTGTTGCCAAATTTCACATAGATATTTTTAATGAGAAATTCAAGCAACTCTATAAACAAAGAAACATCCCATGAATGATATCTCTTGTATGTAGTAGAGCTGAAGAATGCTTTATGGCTTCCGACATTAATATATCTACGATCAGTTTTCTTGAACATAGATACTATTAATGAACTTAGTCCTGATGTCCTGATGTATTGTATGGCGCATGTATTGCAGATCAGTGGTGTATCAGATTGATTTCCAGCTAAGAATATTTCAGGTTGACAGATGTTAAAGGTTTCAAAAGCACGTCACTTGGGGAAGGCTTTATTTTATATCACAAAAGTTAATTAAACGCAACATTAAAAGGGGAAGGCTTTTTTGAAGGTTGCCAGCTTTCCTGCGACAGATCAAGAAAAGCCAGTTCACTGGAGGTGCTGTTATTATATTGGATTATTTGTAAGCACAAAATATCGTGGGGAAAAGCAAGATGCGGCCATGAGGGGTCATCACCATTTTCGGTGAACCATTGCTAAAACGTAACTTTGGACTTGTTGCATGATGCAGTACAGCCAGTTACATGCAAACTCACAATTTGATCTACTTGACTTACTAGCTAGAATTGGCAGGCATTGGCGAACTTTTCTCATAGCTCACGAGATAAAATGACTTACAAAAGGAACCTTATATGTGTTCATAGCTTCATTGCATATTACAATGGCTATAACTTTCCGGTAATGAATTCCACAGATTAATTGCTGAAGCGAAGCGGTTGAAAACTGTATCGGTTACACTCTGTCTTACATCAGACATCTTGCATGGTTAGTGAACTTTGCGCACTCATTGATAAAGCTATTTAGATGAAACTTGGGATACAACATTACGAATAATATATCACAGGTGAAACTTATTACAAAACTAATCAGTAATACGTCTAAAAGGGATTTTTTTTTTATAATATGCCATCACAGTGCCGCTGCGGAATTTGTTGATTTAGAGTTCCAGCCCAGTTAATTCACCCCTGTCGCCTGCAGGCTGCATTGTATACATGTAAAAGCCATATTTATGTAATTGTCTTATGCATTATGATTAAGGTGTTCTTGGGTTTTCATTACCTCGTGTATTTTTTTGCAATTGAGTCCTTTGTGTACTTGTCATTGACTCTTGCGTTATAATAGTGCGATAAAGATTTATTTTATTTGCTTTGGTATTCATACTTTCTCTCATACAAACTCCATATATGCTGGTGAAACATATCATTTCTGTGTTTTCTTGTATCCGAGATAGAGAGTATTCTCGGAGCTTGATTTTATAATCTCTGTAGTCTTTCAAAGTCTGAATTACTGCAGCTACATCCACACACTACCACAGCTAATCAAATGTGAGAGAAAACAGACGGAAAACTTTGCCCAGCTTACTCGGCTGGAGCCAGTCGCTAACATTGCATTTTATCTTTTTTATGGTTCATTAGTGTATACTTCAATGGCTTACTGAGTGTAATTACCACACCAAGGAATCCTCCACAACTTCCAGCTCCTTAAGGATACAGAGCCCTCCTGCAGACACTTTTGCACACCATCTAGAATTTGTCTTTGTACCGCTAAAAGCATGCCGTATATGTATAGCTGTGGTAATGTATATATCTGTTGAAAGCGCATTTCTTATGGATTCCAAATATATAGATTTGTTCACTATAAATCTGTAGATTGTGAAGATATTCAAATTTAAACAAAATAATTTTTAAAAATGAGCCTTCTTTTTTAAATGGCTATTTTAAAAAAAGTATTCAACTTTTCGTAACTTACATCATCATTTCCTCTAGAAGACAACTCCAACAGGAAATCCGTGTCTCAGTTTTATCAATTGTGTAGTTCTTTTTCTATTGACATTTAATTCAACTTAAAAGTCCAAAACTGTGAGTTGCTCGATTCTGTGACGACATATTCCATTAAATGTCAACGGAATGAGAACTAGACCCAAATTGATAAAACTGAGACACGGATTTCCTGTTGGAGTTGTCTTCTACAGGAAGTGATGAAGTATGTAACGATAAGGTAAATACTTTTTTTAAAATAGCGTTTAAAACATTAAAATTCAATTTCAAATCAAATTTATTTAAAATTCAAATATCTTCAGAACATACAGGTATATAGGAAACAAACGTATATTTGGAATCCTCAAGCATTGTGTTTGGGGGATCCTCCATGCCCCCAGTTCCCAAATGTAAATTTCCCTCTACACCACCCAACCTGATGTTATCAACACAGGACGAGGTTAGCGATAAAAGGGAGAGAATTTGTGTCAGAGAGCATTAGTCTGACAGAATAAAGGGGAGGGAAATCTATTTCCATACATTCACTGAAGGGAGGAGAGAAAGATTTACCTCGCAACACCACGACAGTATCCAATCTACATTTATAAACATGCGATAAAGGGGAGAAAACTCATTGCAAGACAGTGCGAGAGTCCGACAGATAATTATACGAGACGGGATAAAGGGGAGAGAAATCTATCTCAAAATATTCGCCGAGACGGGGATAGAGGGATGAGAAATCTACCACGATCTGTTCGGTGAAGAGATGGATAGAGGAGAGAAAATCTTACCTCACGACAGCACGACAGTGCGACAGTCTACATTATACATTACTAAAGATGTAATAAAGGGGAGAGAAATCTACCGCAAACTATTCAGCGAGACGGGGATAAAGGGGAGAGAAATCTATTTCCATACATTCAGCATGACAGTCTTCAGGCTCACTTACTAAAGACGGAATAAAGGCAGGGAGAGAAATCTACATCAATATTCCCTGTGAGACCGCAAAAAGGGGAGAGAAATCTACCTCAACATATTCAGCGAATGTATAGATGAGAGAAAACCTTACCTCACGACAGGACGACAGTGTGACAGTCTCCAAGCTACCTTACTAAAGACGGAATTAAGGGGGAGAGAAATCTGATTCAATATATTCTGTGAGAGGCGATAAAGGGGAGAGAATTCTACCAAGATCTATTCGGTGAAGGGATGGATAGTGGAGAGAAAAACTTACCTCACGACAGGACGACAGTGCGACAGTCTCCAAGCTCACGTATTGAAGGCGGAATAAAGGGGAGAGAAATCTACCTCAATATTTCCTGCGAGATGGTAAAAAGGGGAGACAATACCTCAACATATTCGGCATATAGAGGAGAGAAAACCTTACCTCACGACAGGACGACAGTCTCCAAGCTCACCTACTGAAGACGGAATAAAGGCAGGGAGAGAAATCTACATCAATATTTCCTGCAAGACCGCAAGAAGGGGAGAGAAATCTACCTCAACATATTCAGCGAATGTATAGATGAGAGAAAACCTTACCTCACGACAGGACGACAGTGCGACAGTCTCCAAGCTACCTTACTAAAGACGGAATTAAGGGGGAGAGAAATCTGAATCAATATATTCTGTGAGAGGCGATAAAGGGGGGAGAATTCTACCAAGATCTACTCGGTGAAGGGATGGATAGTGGAGAGAAAAACTTACCTCACGACAGGACGACAGTGCGACAGTCTCCAAGCTCACCTACTGAAGACGGAATGAAGGCAGGGAGAGAAATCTACATCAATATTTCCTGCAAGACCGCAAGAAGGGGAGAGAAATCTACCTCAACATATTCAGCGAATGTATAGATGAGAGAAAACCTTACCTCACGACAGGACGACAGTGCGACAGTCTCCAAGCTACCTTACTAAAGACGGAATTAAGGGGGAGAGAAATCTGAATCAATATATTCTGTGAGAGGCGATAAAGGGGAGAGAATTCTACCAATATCTATTCGGTGAAGGGATGGATAGTGGAGAGAAAAACTTACCTCACGACAGGACGACAGTGCGACAGTCTCCAAGCTCACGTACTGAAGGCGGAATAAAGGGGAGAGAAATCTACCTCAATATTTCCTGCGAGATGGTAAAAAGGGGAGACAATACCTCAACATATTCGGCATATAGAGGAGAGAAAACCTTACCTCACGACAGGACGACAGTGCGACAGTCTCCAAGCTCACCTACTGAAGACGGAATAAAGGCAAGGAGAGAAATCTGCATCAATATTTCCTGAGAGACGGCAAAAAGGGGAGAGAAATCTACCTCAAAATATTCGGGGAATGTATAGAGGAGAGAAAACCTTACCTCACGACAGGACGACAGTGCGACAGTCTCCAAGCTACCTTACTAAAGATGGAATTAAGGGGGAGAGAAATCTGAATCAATATATTCTGTGAGAGGCGATAAAGGGGAGAGAATTCTACCTCAATATCTTCTGTGAAGGGATGGATAGAGGAGAGAAAGACTTACCTCACGACAGTGCGACAGTTTCCAAGCCCCTGTACTAAAGACGGATCAAAGGGGAGAGAAATCTACCTCAATATTTCCTGCGAGACGGCAAAAAAGGGAAGAGAAATCTACCTCAACAGATTCGGCGAATGTATAGAGGAGAGAAAACCTTACCTCCCGACAGGACGACAGTGCGACAGTCCCCAAGCTACCTTTAATAAAGACGGAATTAAGGGGGAGAGAAATCTGAATCAATATATTCTGTGAGAGGCGATAAAGGGGGGAGAATTATACCAAGATCTACTCGGTGAAGGGATGGATAGTGGAGAGAAAAACTTACCTCACGACAGGACGACAGTGCGACAGTCTCCAAGCTCACCTACTGAAGACGGAATAAAGGCAGGGAGAGAAATCTACATCAATATTTGCTGCAAGACCGCAAAAAGGGGAGATAAATCTACCTCAACATATTCGGCGAATGTATAGAGGAGAGAAAACCTTACCTCACGACAGCACGACAGTGCGACAGTATACATTATACCTTACTAAAGATGGAATAAAGGGGAGACAAATCTATCTCAAAATATTCTACGAGACGGGGATAAAGTGGAGAGAAATCTACCACGATCTGTTCGGTGAAGAGATGGATAGAGGAGAGAAAGTCTTAACTGACAACTCTTTACCTTCAAAAAGACGAGATAAAGGAGAGGGAAATCTATTTCAATACATTCAATGAAGGGAGGAGAGAAAGATTTACCTCGCGACACTACGACAGTGCGACAGTATCCAATCTACATGCGATAAAGGGGAGAAAACTCATTGCAAGACAGTTCGAGAGTTCGACAGATCATTCTACGAGACGAGGATAAAGATGAGAGAAATCTATCTCAAAATATTCGCCGAGACGGGGATAAAGGGGAGAGAAATCTACCACGATCTGTTCGGTGAAGAGATGGATAGAGGAGAGAAAATCTTACCTGACGACAGCACGAGAGTGCGACAGTCTACATTATACCTTACTAAAGATGTAATAAAGGGGAGAGAAATCTACCTCAAACTATTCAGCGAGACGGGGATAAAGGGGAGAGAAATCTACCACGATCTGTTCGGTGAAGCGATGGATAGAGGAGAGAAAGTCTTAACTGACGACAGTCTCCAATTTACCTTCAAAAAGACGAGATAAAGGGGAGGGAAGCGACACTATATCCAATCTACATTTATCAACATGCGATAAAGGGGAGAAAACTCATTGCAAGACAGTGCGAGAGTCCGACAGATCATTCTACGAGACGGGGATAAAGGGGAGAGAAATCTACTATGAACGGTTCGGTGAAGAGATGATTAGAGAGAAAACCTTACCTCACGACAGCACGACAGTGCGACAGTATACATTATGCCTTACTAAAGATGGAATAAAGGGGAGAGAAATCTACCTCAAACTATTCGGCGAGACGGGGATAAAGGGGAGAGAAATCTACCACGATCTGTTCCGTGAAGAGATGGATAGAGAGAAAATCTTACCTCACGACAGTGCGACAGTCTACATTATACCTTACTAAAGATGTGATAAAGGGGAGACAAATCTACCTCAAACTATTCGGCAAGACAGGGATAAAGGGGAGAGAAATCTACCACGATCTGTTCGGTGAAGCGATGGATAGAGGAGAGAAAGTCTTAACTCACGACAGCACGACAGTGTCCAATTTACCTTCAAAAAGACGAGATAAAGGGGAGGGAAATCTATTTCAATACATTCAGTGAAGGGAGGAGAGAAAGATTTACCTTGCGACACTACGACAGTGCGACAGTGTTCAATCTACATTTATCAACATGCGATAAAGGGGAGAAAACTCATTGCAAGACAGTGCGAGAGTCCGACAGATCATTCTACGAGACGGGGATAAAGGGGAGAGAAATATACCATGATCTGTTCGGTGAAGAGATGAATAGAGAGAAAACCTTACCTCACGACAGCAGGACAGTGCGACAGTATACATTTTACCTTACTAAAGATGGAATAAAGGGGAGAGAAATCTGTCTCAAAATATTCTACGAGACGGGGATAAAGGGGAGAGAAATCTACCATGATCTGTTCGGTGAAGAGATGAATGGAGAGAAACCTTACCTCACGACAGTCTACATTATACCTTACTAAAGATGTAATAAAGGGAGAGAAATCTAGCTCAAACTATTCGTCAAGATGGGGATAACATGCGATAAAGGAGAGAAAAATCATTGCAAGACAGTGCGAGAGTCCGAAAGATTGAAGTCTTCCTAAAGAATGAAGGGGACAAAAATGTACCTCGATATCTTCTGTGAGACGGGATAAAGGGGAGAGAAATCTACCATGATCTATACTGTGAACGGATAGCGTGGAGAAAATTTTCGAACTCGACTGTACGAATTTCCCCCCAAACTCCATATTAATTTCTGGTTCAGAACCTATTCAAGATTAACTAAAATCAGAAAATGCTGGTAGAGTGATTGCATCCACTCTCTGACTCTATAGTATTTCTTGGTTAAATAAATTTTAAACAATGAACAAAGAAATGCAGATACATGTCTTTGTAATTTATTCTCACAAAAAAACTACAGCCTTAGGCACTGAAACGGGACTATTTAAATGTAAAATAGGCTGTTGGAATAATTCCACTAACTCTTTGATGTTCCATCTCATGGCGAAGAGCCATACTTGTAGTCTCACACATTCCTCTCAACAAGGATCTCTAATGCATTAGTGTAATTGTACACATAAATATATTTTTTTTAAAAACGCTTGGACAGACATTTATTATGAAACCGACCTGATGAAATGATGAAATAATGTCTTCACTGCATGTTATCAATATTTGTAAAAAAATTCAGATAATTTTCAGATAATCGAAAGCATATCCTTCAGCAGTAAATAACAATACGAAGCTGCGCATCTGAAAACCCCTCGGCACTGGGTACATTCATAATGTATTCAATTTGAACCAAGATGTCAGGAACACCAAGCAGTCAAGTCACAAATATACAGATTATCAAAAATTTTGCAATTACATGTAGGAATGACCCCCAAGGTTTCCGTCAAATCAGAGAAACCGGATTTCATTACATAAGTTTCTTGATGCATCAATGATGTATACCAAATTTTACATCGAGCATTTAAATGGTATCAGAGATAGAGATCATTAATGATTTCGCATAAATTAAAGATGGCCGCTCATCCTTCCTGCCACTCAGAGGAACTGATGTGGTTATTAATTGAAAGTCTCTTGATACATTGATGCTGTATACCAAGTTTCGTATAGAACACTGAAATGGTATCAGAGATATACGGCGGATTCCACGAAAAAGTGTACCACTTTCCGTCAAATTGTCTGTCTCACCGGAAAAGGACGTTTGCAACATTAAAAATGTTAAAAAACTGACTCTCTGTCTTGTACTGTGTTTGCTAAACCCACAAATGTTGTGTAATGTATGCATATCTGAATATAAACAGTTTTGCACTGCACATTTCTTATCTGCAGTATAATAAACAGACAGAAATGTAAATGTTTCTAATGTCATTTGTTCTAATGTCATATGTCTGTCCAACTTTTTTTACAATATTCACCACAAAACAAATGTCAATTAAATTAATCAATTAAAGATTTACAGTGGTACTGGCTTGACCTTATTGAGATATATATACCATTGCCAGTGTATAAAATACCAATACATCGATACTATGAGCGTTTGAAAAACGTTTCTAGTGTCATGTCTGTCCAACTCCCTTGACGGAAATGACATTAGAACGTTTTTGAAAAAGCTCAATATTACAGCATGGGCGATGACATACACTGACAATGGTACAGATACATCAATATGCTTGGCCTAATTCCACTGAGCATATGCAAGTGCTTCTGTTATAAGAAATTTCTTGTACATATACTAAATAGATTTTGACAGACAAATGACATTAGTAACACAAATGTTACTAATGTCATTTGTGTTTTGTTCCGCTAAACTAAAAACTGTACAAATAATTCATAGGGGCACTTGTTTATTTTCATCTTATGCAATTCATTGACACATTTTAGATAATAAGGTACAGGGAACTTTGTTTGTTTATGATGTTTTCCAAGTTATTGGTGTTTCTAATGTCATAGTCCGTCAAGGACGGACAGAAATGGGAGTTAGTGGTACAGTTTTGCGTGGAATCCGCCATACATCATTAAAGATTTTGCATAAATTAAAGATGGCCACCAAGATTTTCGCCCAATTAGAGAAACCATAACTGTCATTTGTCGTAAGTCTCTTGATGCATCGATGATGTATACCAAATTTTACATCGAGCACTTCAACGGTAACAGAGAACGAGATCATTAATGATTTTGCATAAATTAAAGATGGCCGCCCATCCTTCTCTCCACTCGAGGAACTGATGTGGTTATTCATTGCAAGTTTCTTGATACATCGATGCTGTATATCCAGTTTGGTATAGAACACTTAAATGATATCAGAGATATATATCATTAAAGTTTTTGCATAAATTAAAGATGGCCGCCAAGGTTTTCAGTCAATCAGGTCCCGATTTAAACTATCTGTATGCATCGATGATGTATACCAACTTGCATATAAAATAATTGAATGGTAACAGAGAAATGTTTCATTATCGATTTTGCATAAATTAAAGATGGCCTGCAGGATTTCCAGCTAATCAGAAAAGCCAGTTTGGAAATTCATTGAAAGTTGCTTGATGTATCGATGATGTATACCAACTTTCGTATTGAACAGTTGAATGGTTTCCGAGATATGGATCATTATCCATTTTGCATAAAATTAAAGATGGCCACCAAGGTTTCCACCCAATCTGGTCCCAATTCAATAGGCTTCTGGTCCTTGACTAGATAAACAAGCATACCAAATTTGGGATTCTCCAGTGGAACCGTTTCCGTCTATCTCGCTCACGTACTGACGTACGAACAGACGGACGTACAAGACGACAATACCCCATGGCCAAAATTGGACGAGGGGTAAAAATGAGTATTGAGATACAATGTAAAATCCTCATGGTTAGATGGACTGGAGCTATGCTGGGATGCATCCTCTCGTGGCATCATATTTTTTCATGTACCTCCTCCCTAGCATATTACAGTTCTATTTGGTTATCTCCCCTGTCACCACAGCTTCAAAACTGTGATATGTAGAGCTCTTTCTGTAGATCAGGGTGAAATGCTTGCAACATTCCTTGAATATTTCAGAAGTAGAATGGAAAGAAAACATTTCTGAATACAGGGAAATTATTACGTAAATGATTTGACCACCACTGGATTTTAGAAACTTACTATAAAAAGATAATGCAGAGGGTCTTGAGGGGTAAGCTTAAATGGCGAAAATTCCAAACTGTAACTCAACACACATATTTCATGAAAATGTAAATGAATACAGGCAAAGTGAAATATCCCATTCTTTTCCACAATGAATTAAACTTATACTGGTATTATTTAATACTAAATTACTGCCCAAACACGCTTTCTAATGAGGATGAGTTAGTCCCACAAAATCACTCAACATGCGCCTCTCAACATCTGTGGTTTAGCACTTATCACAGGCAAAATCACTTGCTGGCGGCAGGTAGGCAGGTGATATTTCGATCCCTGATATTAAATGGAGTGTTTGTAATAAGGTTGTAATTTTCCTCCATCCACTCTGTCCATCAGTGTTTTATGCAGTTTCTGGGTTATCGAGTTGTCTCTCAACCCAAACACTTCAACGTACTCTTCTGCCGTAATTTTGTACCTCGCCAGGCTATCCTTCATCATTGTCAACCTTTGAGGATAGAATAAAACAGAATAGATGTAAGGTTATTGTAATCCTTCAGTATATTCAAAACAGCATTCCATCTTCCTGTTATCAAAGTACCACAAGGTCAATGGTCAACCCTCTACAAATTCAGTGACACAAAGTCAAATTTTCTAAGATGGAATCAGGGAGCTTGAAATAAAAAAAAAGGTTTAAAATATTCGCAATGTGTACATGTAGCCTTGATCTGTTAACATGGTTAAGGTCAGTATGTAGTGGAACATGAAATGGCCTCAGCTAAGATGATATACACCTAGGATGTTTAAGTTGAACTACAATCATGGTAGTTTCTAGCTGGACACGTGTATATATGTATATTTGTAAATTGCTCTTGATGTTATTGAAGGTCACCGTGAATCCTCCAAACTCAACCACACGATTGAAATCCACCTGTCAGTTTTATCCCGATCTGCCAATCTCTTGTTCCAATAACCCCCTCCCCCCCCCCCCCATCTTCAGTATGCTGTTCAAATTCTTACTCCCAGTGATAGCCATGATAGTTATTAGAAGATTTACTGTAATTCCATCATGTCTTCATTTATTTAGTAGCATAGTTTCGTACATGTAAATATTGTGTTAGTGACTCTGTTTTCTCCTACTGTGTTACTCTATACAAGTCTTGCAATAAACTGATTGATTGATATTGCATAAATTAGTGCACCTCACACATACATTGTATGTAGTTCAGTTGTATTTCTACATCATGTACACTTTGAAGTACATGAGATGTGTACATTCATGAATACAATTTTCTCCAATCCAACTACATGTATTTGGTGTCTCTGTATTAGTCTGACTGGATCGAACTGGGTGAATTAACTGGGCAATAACTTGAATGCATCATTTATATGTGTACTAGGCCCCAAAATTGTGCATGAACGATCGTTCAGTTCGCCTACAGGTTACGCAAATCGAAATAACCGGGAACGATTTTTAGTTCCCCTAAAAACTAGAGGTTCCGCTTTGACCCTTGAGTTGCCGCTCCGGCATGAAGCCTATGCTGGTTGTTTTTTGGGGCAAAAACATACGTCTCCCCCAACCTCCCACCTTGCCTTGAATGGGCACATAATTTAAGGAAAAGTGCTATAAAATGAATGTAGCAATAAGTATCTTAAACAAAGCTGCGTATCTAAAAATATTAATTACAAAGAAGCGATTTTCATTGTATATACATGTACAAGTAGATGAACGGTTGGACGGACACAGATGAATGCATGCACACATACACTAAAACCTGATCAAATGCGGGGGCTATCCCAATGAAGCTTCCATCCAAGTTTGGTGAAATTCCATCCAATAGTTCTCAAGGTATCTTGCAGACAAAGCCTGTATATACATGTACAAGCAGATGGACGGACGGACGGACACCGGACGAATGCAGGCACACACACCAAAACCTAGTCAAATGAGGGGGCTATCCTAATGAAGCTTCCATCCAAGTTTGGTGAAATTCTGTTCAGTAGTTCTCCAGATATCTTGCAGACAAGCCCTGTATATACATGTACAAGTAGACGGACGGACGGACACCGGACATGGATGAATGCACGCACACACACCAAAACCTAATCAAATGAGGGGGCTATCCCACTATAGCTTCTATCCAAGGGGAGTGAGATTCCGTCCAGTAGTTGTCAAGATATCTTGCAGACAAGGCCTGTACATACATGTACAAGTAGATGGATGGACAGACGGACACCGGACACGGATGAATGCACGCACATACATCAAAACCTAATCAAATGAGGGGGCTATCCCAATGAAGCTTCCATCCAAGTTTGGTGAAATTCTGTCCAGTAGTTCTCCAGATATCTTGCAGACAAGCCCTGTATATACATGCACAAGTAGATGGACGGACGGACAGACACCGGACATGGACGAATGCACGCACACACACCAAAACATAATCAAATGAGGGGGGCTATCCCACTGAAGCTTTCATCCAAGTGTGGTGAAATTCCGTTCAGTAGTTCTCAAGATATCTTGCAGACAAGGCCTGTATATACATGTACAAGTAGATGGACGGACGGACGGACACCGGACACGGATGAACGCATGGACACAAACCAAAACCTAGTCAAATGAGGGGGCTATCCCAATGAAGCTTTCATCCAAGTTTGGTGAAATTCCATCTAGTAGTTCTCCAGATATCTTGCAGACAAGCCCTGTGTATACATGTATAAGTAGATGGACGGACGGACGGACACCGGACACAGATGAATGAACCCACATACACCAAAACCTAATCAAATGAGGGGGCTATCCCAATGAAGCTTCCATCCAAGTTTGGTGAAATTCCATCCAGTAGTTCTCCAGATATCTTGCAGACAAGCCCTGTATATACATGTACAAGTAAATGGACGGACGGACGGACGGACACCGGACATGGATGAATGCACGCACACACACCAAAATCTAATCAAATGAGGGGGCTATCCCACTAAAGCTTCCATCCAAGTGGGGTGAAATTCCGTCCAGTAGTTCTCAAGATATCTTGCAGACAAGGCCTGTATATACATGTACAAGTAGACGGACGGACGGACAGACACCGGACACGGATGAATGCACGCACATACACCAAAACCTAATCAAATGAGGGGGCTATCCCAATGAAGCTTCCATTCAAGTTTGGTGAAATTCCATCCAGTAGTTCTCAAGATATCTTGCAGACAAGGCAAGGGGACGGACAGACATCCATCCAGACATCCATCCAGACAGACAGCACAAACACTAGATGTCTCCCCCTAACATAGTTGGGGGAGACATAATAAATCATATATTCCAACGTCAAAACTTATGAATTACCCTCTTCACCACTGTCATAACTGTGCGAAGTATGAATATCAATACAGTGGAATAAATGTTGGAAAACGTTGTCACAACGAATTGATCGACATGTCGCCCGACGTGCATGGCAGTCCTGGGAGAAAACAATGGCTGCGGAATAATTGCCCTACGAAAGAAGCATGCCTAGCTAAGCCCTGTCAAAGAAGCTCTGTATTTCTGACGTAGTATAATCTATCCAATATAAATTAACCACCATGGACCACGATAGGAAGGGTGAAAAACAGGTGAAAGTTTGCAGAGCTAAATCTAACACTGTCAACTTCAATGTTTAATAAATTATCCATGCGGTAATTAATTTCAATCTATTTTCATCTATCCATGTTCCCTGGCCTGCTCGAGTTCACAATGAAAACGAGGTTCGTTATGCAAATTTAACTTGATTAACGAACGATGGGTTACCTTAAGCCATTTTCACGTGTCACGTGCCTATCATATAAGTTTTTCATTTATCCCAGTTATGAGGGAGTGAATTCCTCTGAACAGCCAGGTCTATATGTTAGGCTGACATTTCTTCTTCCTTCAGACCCAGGCCCGTAGCAAAGGGGGATTTTCTGGGTTCAGACGAACCTTCCTTTCGGAAATTTTATATATTTTTCTTATTTAAATGCCCCTTTCAAACACTGAAGCGAACCCCCTATTTGCTCCTTTTCCCATGTAGTGAACCCCCTGATGTGCCCTTTTGGAGCGAAGGCAAACCACCCCTCAGTAAATCCTGGCTACGGCCCTGAGACCATGCCATCATCCATAAGTCATGATTACACACTATCTGTAACATGACAGATGCAATATGCCCTGACCATCCTGCCGTGCTATTTTGGGGATTTTCATCACATAATAGAGGATGGAAAGGGGGGGGGGGTGATTTCACCTAATATAAAAACTTCAATCAATTGATCATTCATGTACACCATAATGTCATTCTCTGCTCCTTAAGGTCCATTCTCACGATGCGATTTGTAGTAACAACTCGGCGGGGGAATCATACTATGGAATCATGTTTCATACGACTTGTAGCATACGACTAAAATTGCACGAGTGTTCTCACGATGCAACTGAGTTGTATGCTACAAGTTGTTACTACAAATCGCACCGTGAGAATGGGCCTTTAGGGGGTGCTGTGATTAAAATGATTCTGATTCTGATTCCACCAAACCTCTGCGAATAATCATCTCGACTTGGCAGACTTCTCGCCTTCTGTCTGTCTGTTCCTGCTCAGATTCCAGAGAAATCAAATTTATATAATTCACGACTTACCCCATAGTTGTAGCGGACCTGAACAGCTGAAACTGCACACAATCTTTTTTAATTAACGCATCATTTGTCTGCACTCTCCGACGATTCAGCTGCTCAGCGTCCTCGAGATGTAGACTCACTGACATGGGAAGTAGAACTCTTCTGTTGCTGGAGGAGAAAAAAATACATTCCACTCTAATTTTCCACTCAACTTCGTTCGTTTTTCGTTTGGAAGCTCCTACAAAAAACAGTGATGCTACGAGACTACAAATTCACAGAAAACGTTACAATCTGTTGCAGGGCGAGCATTAAGCTTTCACGGTCGCAGTTGCATTCTTTCGTGTCTTGGTTGACCGGGGGCGGGGGGAGGGGTCATCATGATGGGTCCACTTTCCGTTGGCTATACACGATCTCACCAGATCTTTTCCACAGAAAGTTACCAGTAAATAGGTATTTTACACCAAAAAAAAATTTTCATCACACACATACAATTTATACCTCATTTGAAAGCCAGAACCTGTATTAGAAGAAAAAACTTTACAGAACGAAAATCCGTCCAGTATTCGCGGATGTCAAACATTTTGAAGTTCGGGAAATGACGATTTTTGGGGGACATGCCATTAACATGGAGCCTATGGGAAATGCCAAAATCCCATGGCACAAAGGAATTTCAACTTTGAAATGATGGATATCGTTAAATATTCGCTCAATTTTCATAATTTTTGGGACACATATACTTCAAGTGTCACTGTTTTAAAATATTCCATCAAGGACACTGATTGGTTGATAGTAAGCTCCTAATTTGCATATCATTTGCATATATGTATCAAATTTGCACCCAAAACTATGTTTTCGTCCATATTTAATTGATAAAATCAACCTGTATTCAATTTTTTTTGCATGGATTTTTTAATTTACTTGTAATTATGTAAGATGACACAGACAATATACAGTTAAAGTTTAATTGTCAATAAATTAACATAAATTATGCATAAATTTACATAAATTATTGCAGTGAAATAGTTGTATTGTATGTGTTATACTTCTGATTTTGATGTTCACATCCCAATTAAGACATCGATTTTAATGTCGGTACCACTAACGTCATTATTTGTTTGCAATATATATACCAGGACAAAGTATATCATGATGGGACTGCTGGAGAGGAGCGGAGAGGGGACTTCTGTGGGTAGAATGAAGTAAAAAAATGTCTAAAAACCCTTGTTACACTGAAATATTATGTCGGTGAAATTGCACATGTGAATTCGATATTCCTGTATGTTCCTGTATGTTCAACACAAATTCTTGTCTCAAAGCTACAAGGTGAGGATAAAGATGGTTTTGTGTTGAACGCAAATTGGTGTTAATTCTAACACAATTTGTGTTATTTTCAACACAATTATTGTGTTAAAATTGCTTGAACGCGATTATTTCCGCAGTGCATACAGACTAAACTTAATACATAACAGGAACGCACGAATGGTATTTTTTGCAGTAAGAATATATTGGAGAGATATGTAATAGTTTGGACAAAATGACGACGTCTGGCGGCTAAAAAGCAGCCGTATGACTTCACAGAAAAGCGTTCCTTTCCACCTCAAATTCAGACCAGAATTTGAAGGATTCTAAGACGTAGCCTTTGGAATGTTACCCTCACTTTTATTGCAGATGTTCTTGTGGAAACTATGAAGTATACCTACAAAGCCTCTATAGCACCGGCTTAAGGGAATCACTATCAGATAGTCTAGCTCGGGAGCTGTGATGACAGATGACCACAAAGAAGTATCTCATCTGATGTTAATGCATGAACATCAAGGGCATCTGATGGAGTAAATGTTTCAACGTGGGGTAAACGTCATGGTGAATGCAATACGGTAATACACAGAAAGCTAGACTAAACTGTAATGCCCGACATAGTGTGGTAAATTTCCCACCAAGATAATAAACAAACAATTGTATTTGTCAAATGACATGTACAGAGGGCCGGCACAACTATCCAAAGCAATATGAAACACATGTTTGAATTGTATGTCAGTTGAATGCCAATAAGAGAAGAACAAATCAACCAAATGAAACTGCTAGATGAATATTAATAAGAAAAACAGAACGGAAAGGTGTGTTATATAACATAATATGAAGACGACACCGTAGAAGGAATATGGAGGTGAATTGATGTAACTTCATGGTGCTGGCAGGAGCGATGTCAACAATCAACGCCATCACCTCCTAAGAGTGGTAGGATCCCACCAACAACTGTGCTGTAAACGTAAATGGGGAAAATCTCTCTTATTTGATCATATTTTCTCTGAATGTTTAATGAAGATCTTCAATAATGTCTTTCTGGGTACAACTCACACCAGCAACCGTTCTGTGCATATAAACAAGAATAATCAAGATCAAGCCCATTTGTTACGGTTTAGTAGATATGGAGATGAAACAAAAGGGACAAATAACACAATGTTGGGCAACCACACCAACAAAGCAAGATGGAACATATTATCTGCCTGCAGTTTTATTTCTCAATGTTATTTATATTCATGTTGAATGGAGATGAATCTAATTAATGCAGCCCATGTTGGGAACAACTCACAAGGTATGTTTGCGGCGTCCACAAATGGCCCCCATCGCTAACCATCCATGTAGCTAGTTGACTTCACACGAACAACCAAGTAACGAGTTTGAATCCATATTAATTTGATATGGTTTCATTTTCGCAATGTTATTATATTCATGTTTAGTTTAATGGCGAGGAATCAAATTATTTATAATTGCGTCAATGTTTGGCGCAATTCACACCAACAAGCGTATGTCACAGAGGTCAAGGTATAGTGGAAAATTAAAAACTCGATCTGACATCAATGGGAATGAGTAAAAGATGAGGATTTTCTTTTGAAAAAAAAAAATGTATTCGAAAAGGAACTTATTTTATTAACTTTCATTTAACTCTTTGAAAATATACATATATTCATCTATATATCCATTATCCCACCGAGATTGAACATCCGAGATAATGTGATAACAGCACTTTTTTATGATCCATGCTCACATTCAGAGATATAATAAAAGTTCCTTCACAACCTGTCTAATGTCATCTTCAAACGTTCATAAATCATTAGTTATAGGACTACAATTCTGAATCCTAAAATTATATCAATTCACTTCTTGTAAAATCTTGCTCTCGTTTTCCAGGAACTAAACTCCTAAATGTTCATTTCTATTTCAAACAATGGCTTTTCATTCTGTTCTCCAACTTTCGCTTTCAGCATTTCGACCCTTTTATACAGTACTCGTTAATCATCTTCCTGCTTTTCTCCAGTATTGCTTCAATATTCTAGTGTATAGATCTTTCTCATTCGACCTGTAGGTTCTGTACTGTGTCCTAAAGTTCCTGCTTTGTTTTTTCTTCATCAATCATTCTGTATTTCATTTCCACCAATCAGCTGGCTGATTGCCGAGTCTCTTATTCACTTCAGTTGCTTATTCATGTTCCTTTTTGTCACGGTCAGCTGGTCATGAATAACATAAACTGCACATTTACTTCGCCAATCGTCTTGTAGTTTCTAGTACCGTATGTTTATTTCAGATCTGCTTGCTCCAGACTTCTGTTCCTCTTCAGCTCCTCTCCATAGTCTTGGTTTACTTAGCAAGTGTCAGATCCGGCAGTCAATATTCAGCCATCGTCCATATTAGAATTTCCACATCAATAATCGAAAAAACTATTTTGTTTGACAATTATAGCACCGAATGTACTTTGAAAACTGCATTTTCGCACTTCGTAAATCTAATGTTCATATACATTCCTATTTGACAAGGGGTATGTGGGTGCCGTCCAGGACGCCATCATGTTTATACCATAAATAGTATGCTCCCCTGAAGAATGGAAAACTGCTCAATATCTTAACCACGGCTATTAATATTAATATGAATCTACCAGAAGATGATGGAATATTAATTATCATTTTGTATAAATGTTAATTCTGATATACCATTTCTTCCATGCATTAATTACTAATCAGGGTCGATTACTCGCCAACAATGATTACTTTTGTACTGTAAATGTTTAATACATAACTTAGTAAATAATAAATCTATTTATATTAATTTAGTAGGCATACACCGGGTTTATAGTGGCCCAGAAAACGTCGCATCGATTGTGTTCTCCAATTAAAGGAAATATTGGTCACAAACTTCAAGCAGTCAGATAAAAACAATATCGTACCAGTGACACTATTTCATGATGCTAGAATTAAGTTGTTTTATGTTGATTCGAAATTGAAACACCAAAGAGTGGTAGAATACGCAGCAGCAAGTGATACAACAGCAATGTGAAATGACAACAAAGGCTCATGTTCAGAGGCTTGATCGAGGCACGACGGAAGCAATTGGTGATTGGAGGGGCCACTATTACAGCACCAATATAGGTGAGAGGTCCAGGGGCCGCCTAGACCCAGGAGTTCCAGCGGTTTTAGATAGTCGAAATCGTTTTGTAGGCGGTAATAAAACAAAAACTCTTCGCCTGTGTCAAGTCAATTTGTTTTACCGGTTTTGTTGTTTCTCACCACATTGTTTTTATTCGCCATCAAACAAATGATCGATGTTCGAAAGCATAAATAATTTAAATATACATGTATAATTTCAATGGAAATGTTCATCAAGCATTAACCATGTCACTAACACCGGTTTGTTGTACTTGTTCAGCACAGAGTTCAGTTTTGTTTGTTTTTTTGCTGAAAATATTGGTGGTGGGGGGGGGGGGGGGGCCTCCCCCCGTTCCGCCGTCCCTGTGACATGGAACAAAAGTTTACACAAAAAAAAGGCCAGAAAATTAGACTGAATTCAGACTCATTTCTTCCTTGGTAAATTATGGCACTAAACTTACGTTGAAACAGTGGAATCAGTCGATAGGCCTATACTGTTCACTTTGAAGCACATGTTATAATATATTTCTTTCGTGCTGGGATACGGATTGCTATATTGTCTGCCGCTCGTTTTCTTAATATTTATTTTTGTACTTCGAAAATTTCTGAAACTTCAGTATGTTCTGTGAACTAGGCATAATATCTAAAAATCAGACAACGTTTTTAGTTGTTTTTTTTTAGGCCCTATGCTATCTGTATTTTCCTAATGTTAATCTTATGGCAGCCGAAGGCCTACCCAAGCTATACGAGCGGGAACGCATTGCTGTCTGTGACAATGATTTCAGTCTTTTTTTTAGAGATTTTATGGAAATTGCAAGGAGATAATGGATATCCTGTGAGTACTTGCCAATTATTTTAAATCAGAAAGTGCACACGTTATCACGTTGATGTAGAGTGACCTTGACATGTGGACTGTACTATAGACCACGTGGTGTTCAAAGTTCATGCTCGCTGCAACAAACCTGCTTGTTTTGACGACGTTGGTCGAAAGTACTCTTTTCGGAAATTAAAGACACAGTCTATCATGGATGAAATCAGGTACAGTCAAGTATCCATTTCACTCGAAAATAACTGAATTTTTCGAATCTGTATCATTCGTTTCTCTGGAAGGGAATTTTATGGGTCCAAATTGCGTCAAGTTGCCGTTCAAAGTGTTTTTCACACAATTTTTGCCACCAAAAAACCGTTTATTTCGTTAATATTCTATCTACAAACTTCAATCAAACGGATGTCATGAATATGGGATATGTTGTTTATAAATTCAGTCATTATACATGTCTGTCATACAGAACAGCGACGGTGCCCAGCGATATTTTCAATCTATAAAATCCGTCGTGTTCAAACTTTCACTTGAATGCGCGCTGCAACAAACCTGCGTCACACTGTCGTTTTCGAAATGTGGTGCCAGTTTTCGATTGAAAAGCCGGCTCGGTTTTCCAGATGGATAAGCATAGTAAGTTACCTATTTTTCTTCGTACATACTTCCGTGATTCACAGCTATTTGTGCAAATTTATACAACTCGATTTTATTGATTTACAGCGTAAAATCCAACGTTTTTGTGTGTTTTTTTCGAAAATTTCAGTCAAATGCGGATATTTTCTTTAAAATGCAGTTTAAAAATTTGCACATTCGGTTTCAGTCTATTTGGGACCTACTGATTCTGATTATAACAACATTTCATGTCTGCCTGTAAGTTCTGGCAGCCGGGTTTTATGATATATTTCATGTCCGATTTCGCGAAAATCACGAAAATCCATGTGCCATCGTGGCGAGCCCTGTTTTCGCCTCGACCTTCCGAGATGAAATCGCCCATTTCAGGATCAATAACCCTTACATTTTCACTAAACTTCGCACATAAAAAAACGAATGAATAAGCTTTATATTGATATAATTATTGTGTGCATTTTATATGACAAACACTGCAAACTTCGCCTTTGCATTGCACTGACTGTGTGAAATGCCGTCGTTCGCGGCATGTCCCCTGCTTAAGTCACGTGATGTAAACACCCTACAGTAAATATATATTTAGGAGTGCGATGGGAAGAAAATTGAATAATGTTAGAAACTTAAGCCTTGTTCAATCTTTGCTGGTTTGTTCCTGGCCGAGATTGGACTAATGCTGTGGCACACTATTTAATTTGTTTTTTCGGATTTTCTTTTTCCATACGGTCTGCTCATATTGTAAAGAAAATTTGACTGCATCGAGAAACCATTTGTGTGCTTGAAATTTCTTGTTATTGCCTACATGTAAGTTGAAAATGCTATAGCCTATTTCTACCAAACATCTCGATCTAGTTCGGACTTCGGTCCTTCTAAAACCTGTCCGGTGGAGCCAGGGCATGAGCATGCCCGGGGATATATCCGAGAAATCACTGAGAACTTGGGAGGCACCAAGAAGGTGCATCTAGCAACATGCAACGTTCTGAAATGCCATGGGAAGATTGGAAAATGTTAATATTCTGAGTATTCCAGGACACTGGCACGTTTAAACACGAAAATTGGCAGCCTGTTTATATTTCATTGTCACAGAGCTGGTCGGCACAGTACTGAGTATCGGATAAGGGACGGCCCAGAAAATGTTAATATTCTGAGTATTCCAGGATCATATACATTGTACGGTACATGCAAACAAAAAAAATTCTGGCCTTTTACATTTCATGGGCAAAGTTAAACTGTACCGTACCTCCACATTTACTGAGCAGTCGGATAAGGGACATATTGCATCCACCCACACTGGTGATTTATTGATGCCAAACGACAGTTGAGCTATCATTACAATTTAATATACGCCTCTTATTTGTAGTTCAAGTTGCATTAGTCAGAACTTTTGTAATTTGAAAGAAATGATATATTATTATTATCACCACATTTATCGCAGTTTGGTTAAAATTGACAACTCACCTCACACTTCAGCTGACTCCCAATACCAGGGCCTCTGCTGGGGTCATCTATTCGCAGTTTGTTGAAGAGAAATTTCCGAAATGATGGATCAAATGAAACATCATGATATTCAACACACATGCTCGCTGATGCAAAATTGTAGTAAAACTGAACTATTAGCTAAATTATGTGCACTAAGTAGTGGCATCGCATGACAGAAGGTATAAGATAAAACTTGTATTTGCGGATTGTGTTCCGTCTTCAGTAGGTGAGCTTAATTGGAGCCTGTCGCACTGTCATCCTGTCCTGTCGTGAGGTAAGTTTTTCTCTCCACTATCCATCCCTTCAACGAGTAGATCTTGGTAGAATTCTCCCCCCTTTATCGCCTCTCACAGAATATGTTGATTCTGAATTCTCTCCCCCTTAATTCTGTCTTTAGTAAGGTAGCTTGGAGACTGTCGCACTGTCGTCCTGTCGTGAGGTAAGGTTTTCTCTCCTCTATACATTCGCAGAATATGTTGAGGTAGATTTCTCTCCCCTTTTTGCGGTCTCGCAGGAAATATTGATGTAGATTTCTCTCCCTGCCTTTATTCCGTCTTCAGTAGGTGAGCTTGGAGACTGTCGCACTGTCGTCCTGTCGTGAGGTAAGTCTTTCTCTCCACTATCCATCCCTTCACCGAGTAGATCTTGGTAGAATTCTCCCCCCTTTATCGCCTCTCACAGAATATATTGATTCAGATTTCTCTCCCCCTTAATTCCGTCTTTATTAAAGGTAGCTTGGGGACTGTCGCACTGTCGTCCTGTCATGGTTCTCTCCTCTATACATTCCCCGAATATGTTGAGGTAGATTTCTCTCCCCTTTTTGCCGTCTCGCAGGAAATATTGATGTAGATTTCTCTCCCTGCCTTTATTCCGTCTTCAGTAGGTGAGCTTGGAGACTGTCGCACTGTCATCCTGTCGTGAGGTAAGGTTTTCTCTCCTCTATACATTTGCCGAATTTGTTGAGGTATTGTCTCCCCTTTTTTGCCATCTCGCAGGAAATATTGAGGTAGATTTCTCTCCCCTTTATTCCGCCTTCAGTACGTGAGCTTGGAGACTGTCGGACTGTCGTGTGTGAAGAGATGTTCATATACACACCCACTTTCTCGGGGTGTTCTGACCCTACACCTGCCTGAGTATAGGAGTTATTATGACATCACTATATGTACTAACATGTACCTCAGAGCAGTTGTTTCGGATAATTTCGGGAATATATCTTATGTATATCCCAGGTATATCTCTCATCAGGGGCCAAACCTAATCATGAATATATTTAACTATTCACGATAAATACTCTCATATTCTCGTAGATAGTGATGCCGGAGTTACCCACGGGGTGAAATCTTACATTATTTTAGATTTACACTCTTCTTCTTCATTACTGTTGTCTGTGCTGCACACGTGTAATCGTTTATTAATTTCGATTCACACATATCTTGTTTTTCTCTTCTTTCTTGCTGACGGTTCTTCTCACGTGCCAGTGTATTTTAGCAATATACTGAATGGGCTGGCACGATCCCGGCATGGTCGTCACAGGAGATTCGGATTATGGTTCGAAAAACATCTTGGACCGCATAGCATATTCTTACTATTTCTCAATCCAGGTGTCGGAACATGAATCTCACTTAAAGAGATATTAAATACGAGTCATGTTCATTTCAGGATGTCAGCCGCTGTCTGCATTTCGTCTCTCAATGTTTGTAGTCTGTGGGAACATGATTCTCACTTAAAGAGATATTAAATACGGGTCATGTTCATTTCAGGATGTCAGCCGCTGTCTACATTCCGTCTCTCAATGTTTGTAGTCTGTGGAACATGATTCTCACTTAAAGAGATATTAAATACGGGTCATGTTCATTTCAGGATGTCAGCCGCTGTCTGCATTCCGTCTCTCAATCTTTGTAGTCTCTGGGAAAATGATTCTCACTTACAGAGATATTAAATACGGGTCATGTTCATTTCAGGATGTCAGCCGCTGTCTACATTCTGTCTCTCGATGGTTGTAGTCTGTGGGAACATCTAACACTGTCGCAAGCCGTCAGTTGAATGATGAAACTCCAGGTGGCATGGCCCAGTCGGTACATAGCGCGAATAATATAATTGGCTATAAGAAAGCGTCCGTCACCCGCTGATTGGCACAGAATCGCTCTGACTGATTGGTTGAAATGACGGCACCTGATTGGTTATTTTGACACCCACTGCAGAAGGCATTGTATGCTACAATCCTCTCAAGCTCAACATGTAGATGTATACGTGGGCCAGCGTCAGGCGCTAAGATTAAACCCAGTATATCGTATCAGCGTATATATTGTTAAAGCTCAATATATAAACACCTGCACCGCAATCTGATGTTTCAGCTGGTCCACTTCTTTAAGACTGGTATGCATGTCGCTGTAATGAGAGTATACTTGACCTTGTTGACAACATCCAGCTTCACATCTCCTAATGGAGAATGACAAAGCATGGTTGAATGAGAGATAAATAAATAAATATCCGAAACAACACGCTCTTGAAGGGCTCAACATGATATCATATAGGTCAACGCTGAGACCCCCAATTAATATTGGTAGGGCTGATCATATACATCTATTATATGTATATATGGCTGTAGTCATAACACAAACAAACAAAGCACGTAGATCGATGCACCTCTTCAAAGTGGACGGACACAAGTAATGGCCGGTTAGCCCATGAAGCATATACACGTTAGCGTTATATTAACCGTGTATTTCTATCTTGGCGTTCAGCGTCTCCGAGGTGGATAATAGGGGTTAATGGCTGGCAGCATCCTACATGGATAGGGGATCCGGCGTATTAACGTGTTGTGGCAGACATGTATATGTTAAATTATATTCAAACATACATATCGCTAAATGACCCGATATTCAATATATGACTATCAGAGTCGAGGACTATTCTTACTATTTCTCAATCCAGGTGTCGGAACATGAATCTCACCTAAAGAGATATTAAATACGGGTCATGTTCATTTCAGCATGTCAGCCGCTGTCTGCATTCCGTCTCTCAATGGTTGTAGTCTGCGGGAACATGAATCTCACTTAAAGAGATATTAAATACGGGTCATGTTCATTTCAGGATGTCAGCCGCTGTCTGCATTCCGTCTCTCGATGGTTGTAGTCTGCGGGAACATCTAACACTGTCGCAAGCCGTCAGTTGAATGATGAGACTCCAGATGGCATGGCCCAGTCGGTACATCAGACTTGAGATATTTCTAATATATGTCTTGGCTATTGCCAGTCTCGAAAGGTGAGATTTACGTAGACATGTATTGACATAATTAATATGTCTCTGCTTCTTGTAGCGTTTTCTCTGTTTACTATAGAAGCGTCTTGTTTTCATTCTGTCTCTAATGAGTTAGAACGAATCGATTAATATACGGCGTTTGTTGTAGTCTATCAGGATACTGATCTTCTCAATCAAGGTCGCAGGGATAACTCAATGTGTGAAGAGTCGAACTTGTTAGCATATTCTTACTATTTCTAAATCCAGGTGTCGGAACATGAATCTCACTTAAAGTGATATTAAATACGGGTCATGTTCATTTCAGGATGTCAGCCGCTGTCTGCATTCCGTCTCTCAATGTTTGTAGTCTGTGGGAACATGAATCTCACTTAAAGAGATATTAAATACGGGTCATGTTCATTTCAGGATGTCAGCCGCTATCTGCATTCCGTCTCTCTATGGTTGTAGTCTGCGGGAACATCTAACACTGTCGCAAGCCGTCAGTTGATTGATGAAATTCATCTTTCATATCCGACTATTCTCTGAGACGAGCCGTCGGGGTAAAATCAGGTTGTCTTCAAGTCGTATGGAAAGCTCGTTAACATATATTAATATGCTTGATCTTATCAGGTACTTGACGTCACTCTGAAGTCGGCAATCGAGATAAATGCTGAGCGATATCGGTTGGCTGGGTAGCAGGTATACTTTAAGTATATTTAATTGAAAGTCCGTGCTACATTATATCATGCAGTCCCTGGTATTTCATCTCACTCCATGATAAGCAGTGTCGAATCCTGGGGTGGATGAGAAGCATGCTGGCTCAACTTATATTAATTGTAGTTCCATCTACCGTATTCGACGTCTCTCGGAGGCAGGCAGTCGAGATAAAGGATGATTCCTGTAGTCGATAAGCAGAATAAGAGATATTAACAGTGTAGCATGTATACATTTAAGTATATTTACTGGTGCATGCTACTGAAGATCTTCATCTTTCGGTGTTTGACGTCTCTTTAACGCGGAAAGTTGGTGTATAAATAGCCTGTCTTTTTTGCAGATCGTACCATTTGTACTTCATGTTGCGGACCTCCCACTCCATTATCAGGAACTCAGCAACGATCCCGTGCTAGTTTGTGTATTATGACAGCAAAGGCGAACATGATCTAACGATCAATATTCAACTTCTTTTATTAAATGCAATAAGTATATTTAAAATACATTGCATATCTGCGAAATGCTTGCCTAAAGGCTATTACCACATTTCATCCGAGTACCGTTATGGTACATAAATATCTCATGCGAAATGCTAGAATTAACTACTATGCATTTCGACCTCAGGACTTATGTCTTGGAATCAGAACACTCAAGTCAGTGAGGATCAATGAACCCAGAGGGAACAATGATGCACGTGTCAGAACATAAGGGAATGAATCCCCAAGACCAATGTGTGAGGAGATGTTCATATACACACCCACTTTCTCGGGGTGTTCTGACCCTACACCTGCCTGAGTATAGGAGTTATTATGACATCACTATATGTACTAACATGTACCTCAGAGCAGTTGTTTCGGATAATTTCGGGAATATATCTTATGTATATCCCAGGTATATCTCTCATCAGGGGCCAAACCTAATCATGAATATATTTAACTATTCACGATAAATACTCTCATATTCTCGTAGATAGTGATGCCGGAGTTACCCACGGGGTGAAATCTTACATTATTTTAGATTTACACTCTTCTTCTTCATTACTGTTGTCTGTGCTGCACACGTGTAATCGTTTATTAATTTCGATTCACACATATCTTGTTTTTCTCTTCTTTCTTGCTGACGGTTCTTCTCACGTGCCAGTGTATTTTAGCAATATACTGAATGGGCTGGCACGATCCCGGCATGGTCGTCACAGGAGATTCGGATTATGGTTCGAAAAACATCTTGGACCGCATAGCATATTCTTACTATTTCTCAATCCAGGTGTCGGAACATGAATCTCACTTAAAGAGATATTAAATACGAGTCATGTTCATTTCAGGATGTCAGCCGCTGTCTGCATTTCGTCTCTCAATGTTTGTAGTCTGTGGGAACATGATTCTCACTTAAAGAGATATTAAATACGGGTCATGTTCATTTCAGGATGTCAGCCGCTGTCTACATTCCGTCTCTCAATGTTTGTGGTCTGTGGGAACATGATTCTCACTTAAAGAGATATTAAATACGGGTCATGTTCATTTCAGGATGTCAGCCGCTGTCTGCATTCTGTCTCTCAATCTTTGTAGTCTCTGGGAAAATGATTCTCACTTACAGAGATATTAAATACGGGTCATGTTCATTTCAGGATGTCAGCCGCTGTCTACATTCTGTCTCTCGATGGTTGTAGTCTGTGGGAACATCTAACACTGTCGCAAGCCGTCAGTTGAATGATGAAACTCCAGGTGGCATGGCCCAGTCGGTACATAGCGCGAATAATATAATTGGCTATAAGAAAGCGTCCGTCACCCGCTGATTGGCACAGAATCGCTCTGACTGATTGGTTGAAATGACGGCACCTGATTGGTTATTTTGACACCCAATGCAGAAGGCATTGTATGCTACAATCCTCTCAAGCTCAACATGTAGATGTATACGTGGGCCAGCGTCAGGCGCTAAGATTAAACCCAGTATATCGTATCAGCGTATATATTGTTAAAGCTCAATATATAAACACCTGCACCGCAATCTGATGTTTCAGCCTTGGTGGGATAATGAATGTACTAATGCTATTAAACAAAGGAAAAGGGCTAAGAATAGGGCACGGCATACCATGCTTGCAGAAGATATTATTAATTACAAACAAAAAAAAGCTATTGCACAAAAAACTATTAAAACTGCACGTAGAAATCACTGGCAGGAATATTGTTCTAAATTAAATTCTGACTCAAAACATTAAGGAAGTGTGGAGTCAGGTTAAAACTGTTAGTGGGAGTAATAAACGCTCCCCTATTCCTACTTTACATCATGGAAATGAGTCTTTTGTATCAAATGAAGAAAAAAGTAACATTCTTGTGGACAACTTTGCTTTTGTCAGCAGTGATGAAAATTATGATGCAGACTTTGTTATTCATAAGCATGAGGTGGAAAAAGACAATTCTGCTTTATTTAATAATATCTGTTTTGATGATATGCCTATCAATGAAGAATTCACCCTATTAGAATTGAAACAAGCCCTACACTCAACTAAATCTAGTAGCCCGGGTGAAGATGGTATTGGCTATGACATGTATAAACACATGCCAGAGTCTTGTCTTAATGTAATTTTATTACTATTTAACACTATATGGGCGCATATGATTTTACCAAATATTTGGACAAAATCTATCGTTATACCGGTTCCTAAACCAGGAAAGGATGCTTCTAATCCCACCGCATATAGGCCTATTGCTCTCACATCTAACCTATGTAAATTGATGGAGAAGATTATTAACAATCGGCTTATGTGGTTTTTAACAAAAAATAATATTTTATCCAAATTTCAAAGTGGTTTTAGGAAAAACAGGAGCACTACTGATCATGTGATCACTTTAGAAACCTCTATTAAAAGGTCAATTGCAAATAAGGAATACTTACTTGGGGCATTCCTTGATATTGAAAAAGCTTATGACATGGTATGGAAAAACGGTTTATTGATTAAACTAAGTAATATTGGTATTGGTGGTAAAATGCTTGGTTGGATTAAGGGCTTCCTATCCAACCGACGCATTCAAGTTCGTATTGGTCAGAGTATATCACGTGTTATGCCAATACAAAATGGCGTCCCTCAGGGAAGTGTTTTATCACCTACCTTATTTAATATTGCTATAAATGACCTACCCGACTGTCTTGATAACAAAGTTAAGTGCTCCTTGTTTGCCGATGATAAAGCTATATGGTTTTCTCATCGAAATTTCAACTTATGTGTTGAAAAAATTCAACAGGCTTTAGATGATATTTTGAAATGGGGGAAAACTTGGGGTTTTAAATTTTCTCCCATTAAATCTGAGGCAGTTCTTTTTACAAAAAAATTTTTGCCTGAGCCACTTGTGTTATTTTACAATGGTGCCAGGTTAAAATGTTCTGATTCATTTAAATATTTGGGGGTTACATTTGATAAATATCTAACATGGCAGGCCCATATTGATATATTGATTAAGAAATGTCAGAAAACTCTCAATCTTATGCGCTGTGTATCTAAACATAGTTGGGGTGCTGACAAAAAACCTTATTAATGATGTATCGGAGTCTAATAAGATCCCGCCTAGATTACTGTTGCGAGGCATACGACTCTGCGTGTGTCTCATTAAAAAACAAACTAGATTCTATACAGTGTCAGGCTCTCCGCATATGTACTGGAGCATTACGTTCAACACCTTTGCATGCTTTACAGGTTGCTTGTGCGGAAATACCACTATCCATCAGAAGACAAATGAGAACCCTCAACTATTTTATGAAAATTAAACAGTCAATAAACCATCCAACTAGTGATATTCTAGAACCTTCATGGTATGATGGTTTATTTTGGGATAGTAACGTTAAGCGTTACTTCCCATTTAATATTAGAGCAAACATCTTGTATGAACAAACAAATGCTGATGTTTTCTCTATCCAGAATTGTTTTATGCAGAGTTACCCACCCTGGCTGTTGACTACACCAAACATATATATGGGATTACATACACAAATTAAAAAATCTGACCCACCCCATATTATTACTGGATATACAAAAGAATATATTAAATCTAATTGGAGTGAATACATGCAAGTGTTTACAGATGCCT